>JAYESA010000019.1:16931313-17213572 GCA_036927795.1 Iris macrosiphon | reverse complement strand
GTGAGCGGGCACGATGTTGGTGAGTCTGATTCCTTTGACCTCTTGATGCCTTGATCTTCGACTCCTTGATCTCTTAAGTTTCGTGGACGAAAATTCTTTTCGGTGGGGTATTATGTAATGCCCCACTTCTAGCAGTTTACTTATGGAACACTTGTTACTTTGACTCGGTTGAGAATCGAGTCTCGAGAAAATCTTACCGCCAAATCAACATGGACGAAGTGCAATGAACCTTCAAACTGATACAACGATTTCTATTGAAATAAGTCCAAGAGTTTTCGTTGGTTGTTTTGCTGCTTGGTTTTGTGTTGCCTTATGTTTTGTCTTGCTTTCGATGACTTGGTTTTAATAATTCGCTTTTATCGCTTGTGCATTCTATTTGAATCGTAAAATAAAGAGATCGAACGATGCTAACCAAGTGTTATTGCAATTTCAGGACGCATAAACAAGGAGTGATCATTGCATAAGGCTTTCCCATCCTCTCGTTGATTCGTTCGGTAAGTGGCTTCGGCCCTTCGATGAATCCTTAGTCTGCACGCCTAATAAAATTACTCTAGTTCACTTGATGTGCTTATTTTAAATGATACCTCACTAAAATGATAAGCTAAAAGAAATGTAAATGCATGCTTGAAGTTTAGAATTTTTGCTGCACTATCTAATTATGTTACATGTCTCCCGTTCCTATGTTGCGCAACCTGATTTATAGCAAGTCCTTATGTTTTGAACATGATATGGGGGATAAGAATAAGAAAATGGAAATCGTGTGCTTGTTGTTCAGAATTGTGCATTGTAGTGTCTTATCTGCTAGATATTTATGTCATACATTGGTCTTGGACAACTTGTGCACAAGGCTTGTCTCTAGATCGGTTCCCGTGGCACTGAAAATCGATCGGTCCGGAAGAGATTTTTGTTTCACCCTGAGGTACGGTCCTTGTGATCAAGTGGGGTGATGTATCTATTAGCGAAGAGCGGAACCATGATGTCACAACTGCTAGTATTCGTGTGTGTTAGTGAAGAGCTGAACCTTGAGTCACAACTGCTGACATACACGCATGCTAGTGCAGAGATGAACCTTGAGTCACCGTTGCTAATCATGGGGCAACCCATGGACCATCATGTCATGCCCTAGTCCCAAAATACGTAGGACTAGGAATACGTAAGCATGTCAGCCGTATGTATATGACAACTCCAATATATGGATACCATAATACACACGTACGCTGTAATATGAAATATAACTCACATGTGGTATAAATATTGTCACAAGTCACAGGGCATAACTAAATCTCATCCACAGAATCAAATAAAAATAAATAACCAATCTACTATATAACTGAATCTCAATATGAAGTATCAGAGAATGATAGTCGGGTGGAAATAAATTCACTGCCAAATTAGAATATAAGAAAAACCACATAAGAACAACTAATGAACCATGAGACTCGAAAAGAAGACCTCCTCGAAAGAGATAAGTAGCAAGTCCTGATCCGTGCTCCTGTGAATAGTCGAGATCGTCTACACCTGGAAAGGGACTAGGTCCTCAGAGGGACGTAACAAGATACATAGAAGCATGCCAATTGAATACAGTAAATATGCAATATAGACAAAAAATATATAAGTACGTTGTACAAGACAAATCTATATGAATGCATAATGAGGACAACTTTTCGATGTATGGGCATCGGTAGGCTACTCGATCTAAACCTCACAACTCACACATACGTCAGGGACATCGAAAATCGACATACCTCGGGGGTAGCGACCAGCGCGACACCAGAAATCGACATACCTCGGCGGTAGCGACCAACGCGATACACTACCGTAGTACGTGCTAGTTACTACGGTTTACCAGAGTGGTTATAGCCCATACGCCTAATGATTGTCCTCCCCTCCCATGATACTATGTGTTAAGTGTGTGTCAACATATATTTAGTATGTAATTATGACTGAAAGAAAATACACATGCAATGAATATATAAAAATATATAATAAGCATGCAAAGTACTGTAAGAAATTTGGCAAGGTATCTTGCCTGGTCTGAAAAAGAATGAAGTCCCAACTCAAGGCGTCGTCTGATCTACCCGTCACATAAATTAAACAAGTTATGTTACAAAAGTGGGTGAATAGGTTCCTCCATTTTAATTTATTTTAATTCTGAATAAAATAACATAAAATAGTATTTTAATCTTATTATAATCTGATTTTATTACTAAACCCTAATTTTGGTCCAAAGAAAGTCAACTTTACGGATTTATGATCTGTGGCACACAAATCGAGGCAATCCGTTGACCAAAAAGTCAACCAACTCAAATTCTTGATTTGTATGTAGAATTATGTAGATTTTAATGCTATATGAACACCAGAATCGACGGTTTCATAAAATCATAAGTCGGTAAAGAGTTATGTCCACAAGGGCGCACAGATGACAATTTTTGGTAATTTTCTATTTACGTCTACGTTGCATGAATTTTACAGTAAATTAAACTTACATGTTAAATTCTGAAAATATTATTTTATGTAAGTTCATCATGTCAACTTTCTGAAACTTTAAACGGTTCGTAATTCCGAATTCGGGATCTCCCAAAATCTCGAAAATACGGAAACGCGTCTGATTTCGGACAACTGGCACTTTTAGAATTTTTTGGAAAAATAGGTTCATAAATTATTAAAATAATTTATATATTCAGAAAACTAACCTTGATATGGTTCTAACGAGCGCGTTTGGAGTCCGGAGCTAGGAGATATCGTCTTTTTAAGTCGTCATAACTACTAGAAAATAAGGCTGAATTTATGACGAATTTTGATTATTTTTGACGAAAAAGAGAGGAGTTTGGGGAAGAAAATTATGAAATATGAGTTTATTCCATAAGTCTAATAGGTATTTATAATGGTGAAGACTAGTTAATTGAATACGACTAGGATTGGCTAATTTGGATATGATTAGGATCAGTTTAAATAAGGATATGATATGCATGAAGTTGCTTTCCTAATAGGCTCAGGATTTGAATTAATTTAAAATAGAGTTTGAGTTCATCTCAATAATTTATAATCTTAAATAGAATTAAAGATAATACAAATAATTTATATATAATCTTATTAATATCTATTAACACTAAATTAGCATCTATCTAATATTAAGACTATATATATCCAATATATCCAAATAAATCCTAAATAATTTTAAAAATCTAAATAAATTAATTAAAATTCTAAATAAATTACAAAAAAATATAATTAAATATTTTAACCTAAAATAAATATTTGGTAGGAACAACATGCAAGTATGGTCTCATAGTAAATCATGGAAGTTCTAGAAATTTACGTTTTCTATGTTTTATTTATCCAAAAAAATTGTAGAAAAATCTCCAAAAATCTAAAATAGCCTAAAAATGATTATAAATAAAAATTTATATAAGTAAATATATCAAAAAATTTATTTTCTAATTAACTAAGAGAATACTCTAAAAAAATTAATATTTAAAATAATATATAATAAATATAATAATATAAAATATACACAAAATATATATTTTGGGTGAGGGGGGTTTACAATCATGTAGTTAGGTCGTATGCTAGGTTATCCTTCTTGCATACTTAATTTTGATACCAAGATTGATACATAAGTTAGATACATATATGCAAATTGTTGCTAACTTGTGTGTCTGCTGCAGGGATAGCCGCTCGACCGTGGGTAAAAAAATTATCATATGCATGGTTCAATTATCATTTATGTTTTTTTGTATGAATTGTTAAAAAGAAACTAGATAACTAGAAAGATCACCTAATAATGCTAGCTTCACATGTTTACTTAGTGTGGATTTCTATGTGAGTTTGGCCACAGTCGCTCACTAGTACATGTTGTAGTACTGACCCACGTTTGTGGACAAATCTCCAGGTTCTGGTAGCGAGAGCTTGGCGAGCATTTTGAACCAGTGCTAGCACATCCATCCAGCAGAACCGTGCTCGTGCTGCTTCCTTAGTTGCTAGTTATTTTAATTTTTGGTCCTACTACAAGGACATAATGTATGGTCGTTGTGGCTAGTTTTGGATTTGTAAAAAGGGATGTAGCCATCTATGGCATATTTTGTAATCAGCCAAGCAAGTACTTTGTAATCCAATCTTCAAGTATTCAATAAAGAAGTATTTTGTGTTCCTATCAAATGTGTTCAACTTTGGTTCTCTGCATTTAAATTATGTGCCTATATATGTATATTTTTGTCTAACTTGTGTCTTGTGCAGGTACTATGCCTGGTGCAAGCGCAACTTAGGCTTGCACGATATCACGCCCAAGCGAGGACGATCGGTTCCGTAGGGACCAAGCGAGGACGATCGGCCCTTACGGGACCGGGACGTGACAGCTTAAAACCTACATGACTGTAGTCAAATTCTACAGTCCTATAGTATATATAGGACTGTAGGAAAGCTTATAGTCCTATAATAATCTAGGACTGTAGGACATCCTACAGTCCTGTATTATATATTGACTGTAGGAAAGCATATAGTCTTATAGTATATGTAGGACTGTAGGAAAGCATATAATCCTGTATTATATATGTACTGTAGGAAAGTCTATAGTCCTATAATATATGTAGGATTGTAGGAAAGCCTATAGTCCTATAGTATACCCATCACCTGATGTTGTTGGAGTATATTGGGTCTTGATATACTATAGGACTATAGGCTTTCCTACAGTTCTACATATACTATAGGACTATGGCTTTCCTACAGTCTATATATAATACAGGACTATAGGCTTTCCTACATTCCTACAGATACTATAGGACTATAGGCTTTCCTACAGTCCTATAGTATCTATATATACTATAGGACTGTAGAATTTGCTTACAGTCATGTAGGTTTGAAGTCCGACTGTCGACTCTGTTCGATTTTTTGAAACCCTAAGTTTAATTTTTAGGGTTCATCAGTTCGTATATCAACCATAAATTAGTTTTAAACTAATTTATCGAACTATTTTAGACATTAGAATGAAGGATTTTGAAAATTGAAAGAAATTAGGTTTTGGAAGAAGGAAGAAGCATAGAGAGAATAGAGCATAGAGAGGAGAGAGGTTGTAATCTATTTTTTCATTGGCTTTTATATCAAAATATGGACTGCCCTTAAACGAAATATTTTAGTAACAAACTTATAAATAAACTAAAAAAATATGGGCTGGCCTCAAGCAAAATATGAAGTGGCTATAGAAATTGCCTTAAAAAAAACCATGAAAACAACAACAATAGTTGACCATGCCTTAAGAGAGACCCATTCGGATCCTGGGCTAGCACTGCCAGGACCCGTCCCACTTGCAGTCCTAGCAACGGACGAGATGGCGCTTCACAAACTAATCTTTTTCCCAAAATGCCCCTCAACTGTCGGTGTCCTTCTTCCACTTCTTCTTCTCCTTCCATTCCTCTCTTCTCTCCGTCGGATAAACCCTAGGTTTTCTGCCATGGGCATTGTGGTAACTGTTCTCTTCTCTTCTTCATCTGCGCTCGATCATTACTTGCTCCTACGAAAGCTTCTTTCTTGATTTTGTTTTAAATTTCCATTGGATTTAGATGCGGGTTCCTCGATTTTCTTGCTTCTTGGCAAGTTCTTTCGATCTGGGCTTTATCGATTTCGCCAAGGTTTTGGTTGTAAACTTGTCTTTCTTGATTTCCGTCCATAATGTGGATTTATGAATGCCATTGTTATTAAATCTTACTAAATCATGTTTTGTTTTATTTTATGTTCTTTAACGATCTGAGCTCTCTTGATTATCTTGTGGGAATAGATTAATTTTTGTATTTGATTAGTTTAATGTGTATTATTGACAGGAAAGAGTGTATTTTTTAATTACTTATTGTTGAGGTTCCGTTTGTTTTCTGTTGGTTTGTGTCCAATTTCCTGTTTTTATATATATATATATATATATATATATATATATATATATATATATATATATATAATTTAAGCTTTCTCCCATCAAAAGGGGTTGGCTATGGAGCAATAAGGAAAAAAATCCATAAAAGAATCGACCGGCTTTATGAGCGGTCGTCGACCTGACGCCAACCTTCTATGTTGGTGCCCAATTCCTAGCCAATGTTACTATTGAGCATGAGAGGCAATGCCAAAAGACCTAAAGAGCCAAATTTCTACTGTTTTATGAGCGGTCGTATACCTAACTTTGACTATGCACTTTAAGCTTATACGACTAAGGAGCATCCTACAATTAAGTTCCCCCCTAGCCCCTACTACTGGAAAGAGTTTAGAGCATAGACGAAGAGGTTTCATGATATATATATATATATATATATATATATATATATATATATATATATATAGCCAATGACCCTCTAGCCTAGTGGTAGAGGGGAGCCATGCGGTCTGGGGGGTTGGGTGTCTGAACCTCGGTGGAGGAGAGTTCACAGGATTTGCATTTACCATAGGAACTTTGTTCCTTATATATATATATATATATATATATATATATATATATATATATATATATATATTATATTTATATGGAATAACTTACGGGATATTTAAACCAAAATGAAATCTCTTTCACTGAAAAAAAAAAACTCTTCCGCAAAAAAAAACTCATACGTAGGTTTATCTTTCAAATTTCTCTCTATTTAAAAAAAAAAATTAAATCTCACTTTAAAAAAAAACAAATCTATCTCTATCTTAAAATTTTAAATCTCTCCTTTTAATAAATTAAAATTAAAATTAAAACTAAAAATTAAATTAAAATTAAAATCAAAACTAAAACTAAAACTAAAACTAAAAATAATATTAATTTTAATGTTAATATTAATATTAATATTAATGTTAATTTTTTAGTGTTAATATTAAAATTAATTCTAATGTTAATTTCAATATTAGTGTTAATTTTAATGTAAAATTTTAATTTTAATATTAATTTTTAAGATTAATGTTAATTTTAAAACTAAAATTAAAATTAAATTCACACTAAAATTAACTTACACAAAAATTAATATTAAAATTTACATTAACATTCATATTAATATTAATATTAACATTAAAACTAAAATTAATTCAAAAATTAAAATTCACACTAAAATTAACATTAAAAATAAAATTAATACTAAAATTAAAATTAATACTAATATTAAAATTAATATTAAAATTAAAACTAATATTAAAACTAACATTAAATTTTATATTAAAAAACTATCATTAAAATAATATTAAAATTGACGTTAATAATAATATTAAAAATAAATTAAAATTTAAAAATTAAAAATTAAAAATTAAAATTAAAATTAAAATTAAAATTAAAATTAAAATTAAAATTAAAATTAAAATTAAAATTAAAATTAAAATTAAAATTAAAATTTATATTTATATTTATATTTATATTTTAAATATATTTTTTGAAGGTATATTTATTTTTAAAGATAAATTAATTTTTAGATTTAAAAAAAATCTATTTCTATTTCTATTTCTATTTTAATAAATAAAAAAAAATCTCTCTCTTTTTAAAAAAATAAGTAAATAATCTTTCTCTGTTTTAAAATTTAAATAGATTTGTAAGGCTTATTTTTAAAGATAGGGATAAGTTTTTTTTTAAAATGAGAGATTAAATTTAAAAAAAAAGTAATTTAGAATAAAAACATACGTATGTTTCTTGATCCCGTAAGTTATTCCCGTAGGAGAAGGTCACTATATATATATATATATATATATATATATATATATATATATATATATATATTTGAACTCGTAATTGTGGCAAACGTACCCTACTAGGAATCAATCTCCTGACCACTCGGGCCGCATGCCCATGGACGGATCTATTGGTGGGCTGGGGTGAGCTCCAGTCCACCTAGCCAACCCAAATTGTTTATATATATACAGCCCACCTGCCAACCTAGCCAACCTAATGAAACAGGAAGTTCAGCTACTCAGTCTCATCCCATCCCATCCCATCCAAGGAAGGCCAGCTGCAGCAGCTCCATTTCCCATCCATCCTCACTCTACGACAGCTAGGAGGGCCATTTGCATCCATTAATGTTATTAGTACGAACACTCCAACCGGAGGGCTACCTCACAAAATCTAAATATCTTCATTTTTCTTCTTCTTCTTCAAGAAGAGGGATTCAAACGAGGAAGGAAAGAAAGAATTTTCTGACATTTTTATTCCATGGCGGCTACTAGTGGGAGCGAATACTGGGAGATGGAGTTAGAGGCTCCTTCCGAGTTGTTCGACCGGAGTTCGAATGCGTCGAGGAAGAAGAGTAGCTCGTTTGAACGGTGATCGAAAGGCTTCCCTCGGTCACGGTTCGTCGGTACACCGCGTTCATTGTTGTTAATAACTTCTTGATTTTATTTTGCTACTAATATATTTTTTTGGTTCTTTCATATCATTGAATGACATTAACTGATACTTCGTTTCCATACTAATAATTTCTTCTTCTAGAACATTACAATTCATTTTTCAGTCCTAATATTTTGTAGATCGACCATTTTTATTCCAGTATTTGTTTTGAAAAATTAAGAACTTTTGTTATTCTGACCTCCTGCATCCTATAGGCGAGTTTTGTGATTCTATCTTGACGGTAAAAGAAGATAATAAATACTAATCGATAAACTAATTTTTTTTGTTAACTTCACATTTTTTTCTTATGTTGGACACGATTCTACATTGGCCAGGCATGGTACAATATAGACACGATGATATATGGACGTACGATACAGATACAACATTCATTTGTTAAAAAAAAATTAGGACATTTTTAGTTCAGCCCAAAGTAAACAAAATCTTGGCTCTGCCCTTGCGCATGCCTCACCACTACCACTAGGCTAGAGGGTCGCGCACGCACGCACGCACGCACGCACGCACGCACACACACACACACACACACACACACACATATATATATATATATATATATATATATATATATATATATATAGAGAGAGAGAGAGAGAGAGAGGATGACACGTGTCATAATCCAATTGGATACTAACGTCCACGTGCACTGCACAAAATTCCAACTAAATATATGAAAGTTGTGGTAGTTACTGCCACGTGTCATAATCCAATTGGATACCACTGCACAAAATTCCAACTAAATATATGAAAGCAGTGGTAGTTACGGGAGGATAGGTGACTGGACTTTGACACGTGGACTAAACACAACGATAAAGCTTTATCCAAAACTATTGGGTTCAAAACCCAGTGGTACTACAAAAGTACCTTCTATATTATTGTTAGAATAATATAAAACTATAACCAAGCTCACAACTCAAGAGCTTTAGTGTAGCCGGAGGGATTTTAACAATTCTCAAAAAGATTAAAAAAAAGAAGTAACCATTTTATTCTTTACAGCCTAAATCCAAGTTCCTTTAGGCTTAACCCTACTTCTAGGTTCTAGTAACTCCTTCAATTAATATCTTTCTCCTATTAACTGGTATGGTGCACGCTGAGACAATTTTTTCTCGTCTTATCCTCAATTGGCACCACCTACAACTTTACATCAATACGCTCATTCTTATAATATCATTCACCTTATTTTCACTCATACATCTTAACATTCTCGTTTCAACTATGTTCATATTTTTGACTTGCTTTTGTAGTAAAATACTCTTCTATTCACAAAGTGCATATATAGCTTTCTAGAACTTTCCTACCAACTTTAAGAATATCTTGAGATCACAAAGTATCCAGAAACACTTCTCAATTTCAATCATCATGTTTAATTCAAGCACATTTAAGAGTGTAGTACAACTCTTGAGTTCAAGAAGGATGGAGAGTCTCCAGAAAATAATATTTATTTTTTCCTTTACTTTATGGACGAGGCCGCTAGTTCGAGTATATGTGTTAACAAGCACCGGCCCAAGTAATCAGCACTTGAAGACACAAGAAACTAGGAAACTAGCCAAAAGTTCGAATCCCCCGGACATGCTTTGTGCTTAATGACAAATAAAGATGAACCAAGATACCTATGCATTGTCTGGGTTGGGAGCTAGACCTAGTCACCTAGATGAGCGGTTTACTAGGATAGAGAATTGTGGAATTGTGGGTAACCCGTGTGGATCATGTGGTGTACATCACCACTTGTGGTGGATTTTGCGGAGATCAGTCTAAGTGGTTGATCGAGCAAAAGGATGCAATATGGTAAAATCAAGGTTTTACGTGCATAGAGTATATCCAAGCCTAGACCAGGGAGTAGAATGCAATACAATTACCAGTTACTATATACATGTATGTGTGCGTGTACTTTTAATTATCAGTTTTGTGATCATTTCTTTTTATTTGGCGATTCGTGGTGTCCTAGTCCCTATATATTTGCACCATGACCTTGCATTTGACGAATACTTACTTTTCATTCTGCTGATTATTGCCATTCTAATTCTCAGGCAAGTATTTTGAGTTCTGTTGAGTAGTTGTATACACAATGGCAGGCTTAGGGGTTTCTGGACTTGGTAGCACAAGAGCCATAACCAGGAAGAGGAGTTCTGCTTCACGGAGGCCTCAGTCAGATTTGCAGGTCTTGAGGAGTTACATTGGATGGCCTCCCTCATCTAAACTTTCTTCAGATAGCTTGAACAGGCTCTCCACCGTTGGCAAAGAGCTTCTTCCCAACAATAAACTTCCGCCGAAGAGGGTTGTAAAATGTTGTAAAGATCTTAGGAAGTTTGATG
The DNA here is from genome assembly GCA_036927795.1 of Iris macrosiphon. Classification (NCBI taxonomy): domain Eukaryota; kingdom Viridiplantae; phylum Streptophyta; class Magnoliopsida; order Asparagales; family Iridaceae; genus Iris; species Iris macrosiphon. Next base: position 17,202,922 of record JAYESA010000019.1, on the reverse strand, counting down.
GGATATCTGTCAATGGTGGAAATTCTGAGCTAGAGCAGAATGGGCCCAAATTGAAGCCTTGCCGAGAAGGTGTCCTTGCTCTCCTTGCACCATCTAGGTACGGGGGTAACTCAAACCAAGAAAAAGTGAAACATGAAATGAAATCAGGATGCCGAGGTGTCAATTTGGAGAAGAGCAGTAATGATCATAGTGCACAAGCAGTACAAGCTCCCAATGTATCAGCTTCGAATAAGCTGAGCAAGGTGAAACTCAAGCTTGGCGGGGTCACACGACATGCAAAGTCAGATGTGAACAGTGGAAATGCTAGTTCTTTTGCTAGAACTATTCGGTCAACGGATTTCCCTCAGTTTCGGCAGAAACTTACATCTCAGGTATTGCATTAATCGTCTTTCTTAGTATCTTAGTATGAGAATATTTAAACCTCAACTAGGATAATGATCACAAGTATAATATGGACACTAGGATTTGTCAGTAGTAACAATAATTTGGACAGTAAGGCTACCTAGAGAAGTGCTAGAAAAGTTGTGAAAACCAGAATAAAGATAGGAAAGGGAATGTGATTCATGATATCTGTAGCTTGAAGCAAAGGAAGAAAGAAAGTTTGGCGTGAATTATCTTGTAGACTTAGGGCTAGTTTGGATTGTAGTTATGTTTCATCCCATTGCTTAAATACCCATTTCCGGGATGCTCATTGGGCTAGCGTTTCAGAAACGCCCATTTGAGCACTGAAATGAGTGGGCATATTTGAAAAAACGTCCATCCAAAATGGAAACCGTTTGCTCGTCCCTTGCGTTTGGCACCAAATGGAGTTTCAGATAAAATGTAACTGCAATCCAAACTGGCCCTTATAGTACGTGTCTGTTAATTAGGTAACTAATTAGTGATGCTAATTCCAAAATTTCCATTCCTTTCCAACACTTGAACCTAACACAGGCTAATCTTAAGATTATTAACCCAACTATAGAAGAAAACTCCCTTTTGGTCTTTGTCAAAAGGTAATTTACTTCTATGGATTGTAAGACTCATAGAATGGCCACAAGCTTTCTCAAAAGGAAGAAATCTATTGACCTCTAATCAGATGACACCTTGCAGAGTTGAGATCAGTTTATATGCCAACCATAATGCACTTCTGTGGGATTTCTTATCTATGGGTAAAGTTTTTAATGGGAGCGTTTATTCATAGTTTAAAGTATCGGCCGATACCGATCCGATACGGCCGATACCGATACAGTTTGGCATGTCCCGATCCGATACCGACCGATATCCGATACTGACCGATACCGACATTAGAGGTCTCTTTTCCGGTCAATTCGGCAAAAAATATTGAATTAAAAAACAATTAGCAAGGGTGTAAAAGTATAGTAAAGTTGTAAAAACATATAAAAGAGAAAAATTTATCTATCGCATATAAATCAATCGACAATGATGACTACTATTTCATTCAATATCAAAAATACTAAGAAACAATACTGGAAAAACTTTAAATTATGCATAATTGTACAAAATATATTCTCGAAAATGTTAATAATTTACTAATAGTTGTTGGCTTTTCGATACCAAAAAATCCGATACTCCGATCTGAAATCGCCGATAATACCGATACCGCCGATCCCGATACTCATAGGAATGGTCCGATACCGATTCCGATACCGATACTTTGAACCTACTTTAAATGTGCTGTTTTATTTTTCATTCAGAATAATCCACATGATAAGCGGTCTTTACAGGAAAATGGCGAGGCCTTTCAGGAAAACCCATGGAAGGACAGAGATGATTCAAACTTCCTTTGTGAGACAGAGGAGAGTTCAGTTGGCCAAGTGACAGATGAAAACTTGCCAGTTTTCTCAGAGTCCGTTCCAATAAGCAAGAGGGTGCAAAAGAGGCGGGTTCTAGATTCTACATTTGACAACCATGATAATGGTCACTGGCCCCAGAGGCTCAGTTCTTCAAAGCTTGCCACAAATTACATGCAAGTATCTAGAGAGAACAAGGAGAATAGTATCAAGAGGAAGACTGCATCTATTGTTGATAGAGAATATGGTTTGGCATCACAGTCAACTGAAGAGAGCAATAAGATGCCAGCATATGGGAGGGAATGCAATGACAAATATTATGCAGAAAAGGAAGATAAATATGACTGTTCTCTGGAGGATTCAAAGAGAAAGAAGCAGAAAAAGGTATCCTTTGACTCCTCAATTGATCGTCATGTAGAAGTTCCCTCAACACATCAACACTCCCTTCAGTTAGGCAAGAATGTTTCATTTTCAAGTTTGATTGAGTTCCCAGATGGGCTCCCCCCTGCTCCCCAAAGAAGTAAGCAGACTGTTCTGTAGTTTATACTATAGCGGGTTTGTATCGATTTGTTCATTAATATACTTTATGTTACCTATGTTTTTTCTGCAGATCAGAAAGAAAAGCTTTCTGCAGAGCAGCAACAGGCAAAGAAAGCTGAAGCTGCTCAAAGATGCAAGGTGCAAAGGGAAAAGGCAGATAGAGAATCTGAGGTTTGAATATAGCTATTAACTGTCCCTGCATTTTTAGAGAAATTCCATTTGCATTAGGGAGAAGTCTTATACAAGGTTGTCTTGTACAGTCCAGGGCAATAAGGAAAATACTGGGAGTGGATTCTGACCAAAAGAAAGCAGAAGAGCAGAGGGCGAGAGCTGAAAAGGTATGGGTGCTGAACTGCATTTATACTCTCATTTTATTGCAGACATTTGGTTATTCTCAACTTATATTGTGACTATTATTTTACTATGCAGGCAAAAGATGCTGATTCACGGTCAGTATCATCGTGCACTGTCAGACTAGTGATGGGAACCAATGGCACACTTGTTACGTTCCCTGAGCATGTGGCTCTTCCAAGTATATTTTTCTCTAAGTCATGCAGGTCAGACAACTTGCAAAAGTCTTTTGAGGATAACAAAAAAAAAAGTTTATCGCACTCTTCTGATTTTTCTTTTATCATATGTTTTCTCCAAAATATTCTTATTCATAGTTTCAACAAATTTGTCAATTAAGGAGTTACTTATGATTTGTTCCTTATTTAGTGTTGGTGACTTTTTTTCAACTTTTGTTGCATACTCATCCATGAGATGTTCCTATTACTTCTAAGAGATGTTTCCAAGTGGTAATATATTTGTAAAATTCAAATCTCTGATGATGATCATGATTAGAAGGGCTTAAAACATATGAGAAAATCACAAGGGATTCATGAAAGGAGTTATTCTCAACATACCATATTATTCACTCATCAAGAAGAAGAATGACAAAGCATATTATTCATGAAAGGAGTTATTAAGAAGAATAACTCCTTTCGTGTTATTTATGAAAGGAGTTATTCTCAACATAGCATATTATTTACTCATTAAGATGAAGAAGGACAAGGCCTTTCTCCCAATTTTTGGGGATTGGCTAGCATATGACTCACTGCATGACTCCTAAGTGAACAGGAAACATATCAAACACTTGATTTTAAATTTATCATTCTAAATGGTGTCAATCAAGATGAAAGCATAGAAAGGAGCTGCATTTAATTTCAGTAGATCACCGCCAGTTTACGATGGTAGAATATGAGTTCAAATCTAATTAGGAGGACATCTGCGCCATAAAACCAAGAAAAGTAATTGGCGTAAGGAAAAACTACATATTGATTTCACTGTTTTAGCTCCTGCCACTAGGAATTAACCATTAGATTTCTCTAGACTCGTAAAGGGTAAATTGAGGTAAGATGAGTAGAGTTAGATTCATCCCTAAGGCACACTGCGCACCAAAGAGCTAAATTATATTCTTGAATTTTGAACTTGTGAAGTCCCGGCACTAGTTTTCCGGTCGAACAATGAAGCAGTGGTTTTTGTGCTGGCTATATTCGATGTTCTGTTATGAATGCATGTACTTATTTGTTTATTACTTTATTTGTATGTGCTAGTATAGGAGTAGCAAAATTCTCTCACTTTGCCCTTTAGTTTAGACAGGCACTCCGTATGTTTTCCTCCTTCATTTTACTAAAATTTGATGGTTTTACTGTTTATATTAACTGATTACTTTTGTGAATTCCCTTTGATATCAGTTATCCTCCACGAGAAACCTGTGCTGGCCCATCTTGCACAAACTCATATAAATACCGGGATTCCAGGTCAAATATGCCATTGTGCAGTCTACAATGTTATAGAGCTGTTCAAGGAAGTGGTCCTTCCATGACAACTTGCTGATGTTGCTTGCCTCGTAAAGACCTCTGTGGGAGAAGGTATATAGCAAATATTCTGATATTGAATGTTGAAATAAGAACTGTATCATTTGTCACTGGCTGCAACAAGCTGTTTTTTCATCATATTTACTAAAAAGGTTAATCTGAAGATACAACTGTTTCTCTCCATGGCCATTGATTTGGTACTTTTTCCTTCATAACCATTTTCTGCTGAATTTGAAAAGATATCCGTCAGAGTTAGTGAATACTGGAAATAGATAATCTCTACTGGGATCTGAGTCAGGGGTATATATACCCGACGATTGATTGGAGGCATTCCTCCTACCCTATATGAGACTAAACATGTACATTGCTGCTGTCTTTAACACTCCACCCCCACCCCCCACCACACACACCCCACAACACACATGCACACCCATCCACCTAAACTCACGAGGATCAATCATCGAGAGTTTGTCCGACAAGAAGGAGTCTCTGAACACTCTGGTCCTTCGTGAAGAAGTCCGCGATCTGCATCTGAGAATGACATGCGGCGGTGAGAATGTCCCAAGAAGATAGTGCTGTCGAACATAGTGACAATCGACCTTAATGTGTTTCGTCTGCTCATAAAACACAAGCAATCTGAACAACACTAATATAGTCACAATGCAAAAGAGTGAAACTAGAAACTGGAGACCTATATCAGAACTGTCTCTATCAATATGGTTTTCTATTATCCTAGTATGTTCTTTGATGCGGATTATAATGAACTTGTAACTTTTAAGTCATCGTCCATTGCAGATTTGTGTGTATTGTGTTATGTGATATGCACATATGCGAACCCTGTTTTTTATTCTCTAAATTAGTTCTGATAAGTTAGTTAATTGTTTTATTTGGCCAAATCATCTAACATTATTTTATTGATGAAAACTTGGCTAAAGGTTGTGCCATCTATCCTAATAGTTCACTATTACGGGTTTTTATCGTGGGGATATTGGGGATAGGAAAGAGTTGTTATTTCTAAGCTCTCATTGCTAGGACGATGGATTTATGCAGTGTGTCTGGGTAAACGTACCTTTGATTGTTTGTTGGATAGTCTTCGGAGTGTTCAAGTTCATTTGTAGGCTCGAAATTGGTGGATTCAATGTGTGGGTTACTTATATGTCATAAATTTGAATAATGTACTTGTTCATAATATACTTCCAGTTCAGCTGATATTACAAGCATATTTCCTTTGTCCAGAACATGCAAAATTTCCTTAGCTTGACTCCTTTTTTAACTTTTGGAACTTCTTGAGTGCTTTACCAATTGAACAGGCTTGGTGGCTTTTAATGGATTTTAAGTTATATTGCATCCAAAGGACTATGTCGGTTTGCATCACTACAAATTGTTTTCCAATAATCTTGTGTAGTGCTACTGTTCATCTGGAAACTTATCTCAATTGTAGTGTAATTTTTCCATATATTTCTAAACAGTTATGTGGTTCTGTTTCTGATAGTCACCTGAGATATGCAATTAAAAGTTCTATGTGGGTTTCAGTCCTGTCCTTTTTGGTATTAACTCATGCTATTAAGTACAAGTAGTAAACTGATTCTGGCTTAACAAAATATTTAAGTTGATTCTGACATTTTAACAACTGTTAATAAGCTCCTCTCTTCAGAATCCATATGGAATTTGTAAATAAAGTTTTCAGATTGGAACCAGCCCTACTCAAATATCTATGTTTTAGTGCCGCAACCTTCTTCCATGAAAAGTATGTACATTTCATCCTTTTGTGATTAAATATGATCTTCATATGGTTTCCCTTCCCTGTTGCCTTCTGCAGTTTGATATTTTCTAGTGCAGCTATGTAGTGATCTCATAATATGCCTGTTCCTGCATGCAGGTGCTATCAGTTTTGGTGACTATTGCAAGAATCTTGCTACTCAAACTCTGTTGATTTGCAGGAAGCTCAGATAAATAGTTGAATGGATCTGTGGACCTTCGCCGACCTCTTAGAGAACTGACTCTAACCATGGAGCAAATGAAAATCATCGATGGAGCTTTTTAAATGGCTAACCAAATTTTGTACTACTTTTGCCCTCTTGTGCTATAATATAAACATACTAACGCTTTACTGGCTTGCACACATATTTTTTTGCATTTCCAGATTAGAAAGTTGTAAAGCGTATTCATACTTGAGACAGTATGATGCACAGAAGTTGATGAGCTTTTGTTATATATTTCCAACTTTGGAATACAAAGATGAAGCTTTTGTGAAGCATGCTCGCTTTGGTCTGTGAAATTTCATTTGAAGCATTCGAATTTGGTGATATTTTTTCTTTTCCTTGTACAAGTTCCGAATTCTAGGGGCATTTGCAGTAAAGGCCGGAGCCACTATTTTAGTATATCCCGGACTGATTTTATTTAACAAAATAAATGTTGTGTCAATATTCTCATGTTCATATCTTATTGTGTCCATAGTGTACAGAGTTTGACTATTGTAGAACCATGTTCAACATACTAGAAAAATGGAAACCTGATAAAAAATATTTAGTTTACCGGGTAGGCTCTTTTAGGCATAAAGATGCTTTGGTATACTTTTTTCACCATCAACAGAGGATCCGCGATGTGGTAGAACAAGTTGAGAGAGCGGGGGGGTGATGACGCGGTCTCGATTATGGTGGGAGGTCTCGGTTGAAGATGAAGTATAGACTTTTGAACAATTTTTTTAATTATCCTCACAAGTAGGCTGGCAGATCTATTCCAAATGCTACCTTATATAATATCGAATTAGATTGCGTTAAAGAGAATCTTACTAATATGTAGTTGTGTGCTACATATGTACAACAACACGTTGACACGATCATGTAGGGGTGTTAACAGGCCAGCCTAGGGACAAGTCCGATAAGACTTCGTACTTAGACAACCTTTTTCTTCCCAGGACAACTTTCAGGACCAGCATGACCCGCAAGAGAGGGGGGGGGGGGGGGGGGACACGCATCCCAATACTTGTGTTAGTCTTTGTTGAAAAATGTTGTTGGCCATCCCTAAGATTGATGTTGATCATTTCTGAAGATTAATACAGATTGATTAATTAAGTTATGCAAACTCAATGAAAAATGTTTAATTGTAGCTAAACTGTTTGATTGTGCTCAAGAAATAAATAGATATAACCTTACCTCTTTGAGAGTTATACGTAATCACATTATGTAACAATCTACTATTCATTGGATATTATAAATAGATGTCTATAAAAAATTCTTAATAGATTCGTCCATTAGATTTACTTTTGAATGTCTCAAAATTCGCTACAACAATTTTCTCTCATTTTCAAGCCTTTTTAAATTGTTGAATCATAGTTCTTTCATAAGACAACTTTGTTTATAAAAGTGAGCGTCATAATGTGATAATTGGAACTTGGCCCTCTGTTCTTTCATAAGACTACTATACTAGCTCAAATGATTTTTATCCTGTTTTTCCATATGTAATCAATATTTTTATGTATTTTGGGATCCTATGCAAATTAAACTAACTGCCTTGTAAGATTATTTTTTTGTATTATGATTTGTTCACTCTGTCCTAACGTGTTTTTTATAGCAAATTGTTACTTCTTCATCTAGACTTTTTATAAATTTGAAAATTTTGAGGGTATATTTTAGTTAAATGAACTTAAATTATAATTTAAAAGAAATGTTAACCTATATGTCAATTGACCACCTAAATTTAATGGTACGATCCTCTAATGTTCATATCTATTTTGGCTAAAAATTTGACATCAACATAGACTAATTTATTTTATGTGGACCATGGTTATAAAAGTTAGTCAAATTTTTTATTAATGGGAGAAGGAAATCCCAATGTTGGCTAGAATAACTTTTGTTTCTCTATCAGGACTACCATGGTTGATGTTTGGATCGAGACCCAACCTAGTTTATTTAGGCATTCGCAAGTTTAAAACCTAGACTTGTTGGACTAACGGGTTCGGAATGGGGATTATCAGTATCTGAGCTCAATATAATCTCAAATTTTAGGTTGGATTTGAAATTGTTTATCATGACTGTTTTTTTTTTTTCAAAAAAATAAATTCGATAGGCACTTCGACTAATCCAAATTTTTATTTTTACTTATTTACAAATTTGCCATCGAAAAAATTGTTTTAGGCTAGCCTAATTTTTTTTAGGAGTGTCAAAAATTTTAACAGTCATTCATATTAGAAGAACTATTAAAATTTTTGACAGTCCTAAAGATGACGGACTATCAAATTTTTTGACAGTCCTAGAAAAAGAGCAGCAGAAGCAGTGGCGGCAGCAAGAGCAGCGACGACGGCCGTGCGGAGCTCGCGCGCGTCCCCGACCGCGAGAATCCCCTCCACCTTGCGGTCTTCCTCCTCCTCCGATGACGACGGTTGGGATTGGGATTATGATTAGAATTAGAATTTGGAGTGGGAGAAAGGAGAATGGACAGCCCATAGTAAATTTGGGACCGACGTGAGTAAAAATTACAAAAATTTGGAATGTTCTGAAGTAATGAGCTGTCCTAACCAATTTTTAGAATACCTATAGAATTTGCCTTACAAAAATAGGTCTAAAAATACGTTTGGTAATAATAACTTATAAAATTGAAAAAACAGTTCACATTTAGAACAATTTTTGACAACAAATGGAATGACTGTGTCAAAAACTGCTCGTCACTTCTTTGGAAAGTGGAAATAAAATCCCCAACAAGCCTGCCTTGGCAATCGAAATTCCTGCAATCCTTCAACTAACTAAACCGTTTTTCAAAATCCTTCATTCCCACCAAGCCTAACAATTAAAGAAGTCTCCAATGTCTTCCTTCTCTCCACCTCTCCTCTCCTCCTCCTCTCCGAAACCCCCACCGAACCGAACGAAGCAATCCTCTCCCGAAAAACCTCACCATCTCCTCTCCCTCCTCCACCTCTGTCGAACCCACAAAGAGCTCTCCCAGCTCCACTCCCTCCTCCTCAAGAACTCCCTCATCCGCGAGGACCGCGCCTTCGCCCGCCTCCTCTCCTCCTTCGCTTCCCTTTCGCGCCCCGACTCCCTCTCCTACGCCCGGAAGCTCTTCGAAACCCCGCATTGCCGCAAGAACTCCTTCACCTACAACACCTTGATAAGATACTACTCGCGGACCGGCGACACGACCTCGGCCCTCCTCCTCTTCTCCGAGATGACCCGCGACGCCTCCGTGGCGCCCGACGACTTCACCTTCACCTTTGTTTGCAATGCCTGCTCTAAGTCTCCGTCGTCGGTCCTCGTAGGCAAGCAGGTCCACGCTCTCATGGCGAAAACCCCGACCGAGATCAAGACCCAGTCGTGGAATTCGCTGATGGATTTCTACGTCAAGAGAGGGGAGGATCCACGGAGGGTCAGCCGGATTCTCTACGCGATGGAGGATCCGGATGTCGTCTCCTGGAACTGCTTGCTCGACGGGTACGTCAAGCTCGGGGACTTGGAGGACGCCCAGAAGCTTTTCGACGAAATGCCGAGCCGGGACCTGGTCTCGTGGACCACGATGCTCGTGGGCTACTCGAACGCGGGTCTCGCAGGCCAAGCTCGACGGCTTTTTGACGAAATGCCGAACCGGAGCACGGTTTCGTGGACCGCGATGATCAACGGGTACCTGAAGTCGAGCATGTACAAAGAGGCTCTGGCGTTGTTTGGAGAGATGCAGGATTCGGATGTCAGAATAGACCATATCACGCTGACGACGCTACTCTCAGCGTGCGCTAATCTTGGCGCTCTCGACCAGGGCCGGTGGATACACGCCTACATCAACAAGCACGGGGTCAAGACCGACGCGCAGCTGTGCACGGGTTTGGTCGACATGTACGCCAAGTGCGGGGAGATCGATGTGGCTTACGGAGTTTTTCGGGAGTTCAAGGACAAGAAGGTGTTCTTGTGGAATGCCATATTAGGTGGATTTGCAATGCACTCGCGAGGGAAGAATGCGATAGAGCTCTTCTCGGAAATGTTGAGGACCGAGACGAAGCCTAACGGGATCACCTTCATATGTGTCCTGTCTGCGTGCAGTCATTCAGGCCTCGTCGGAGATGGACTGAGGATATTCTACGGCATGGAAGCCGACCACGGGATCACACCGACCATCGAGCACTACGGATGTTTAGTAGATCTTCTTGGCCGTGCAGGATTACTAGACGATGCGGGGAGGGTTATTCAAGCAATGCCGATGGTGGCGGATGCGAACATCTGGAGGTCTTTGCTCGGGGCTTGTGTGGTCCATGGGAATGTCGAGTTGGGACAGGAAGTGGGAAGGGTTCTACTGGAACTGGAACCGCTTGACGACGGTAACTACGTCCTTGTGTCGAATGTTTACGCTATGAGGAAGAGGTGGGAGAATGTTGGAAGGTTGAGGAGTATGATGAAGGAAAGAGAGGTCTGGAAAACTCCTGGATGGAGTTTTATTGAAGCGGATGGTGTGGTACATGTGTTTGTGTCTGGAGATTGGTCTCACTCTCAGAGCACAGACATATATCGACTGTCAAATGAACTGACTGGGCATATTTCTTCTGATGGAGCATATGTAGACATATGATGATTCCGACCGATACAGTAAGAAACAAGTGGATCAACGGAACCTAATTAATGATGAAAATATTATTCAACGATTTCAAAATACGTGCAATCAAAAAGTATATATATATATATATATATATATATATATATATATATATATATATATATATATATATATATATATATATATATATATATATATCGAAGAAGGTAAATTTTATTCAGGTCCCTTTGAGAGGTTACAGTCGTACCGCGCCGCGTCAACTCCGCACTAGCATCACACCTCTTCCTTGCATTGCATCCACGCACCATCCGGATCACACCAGTGCACACTGCACCTGCATTGTACCCTCCACCAATCTACCACTTAATTTCTCCAAAGAAGAATTAAATGGCGTCCAGGAGGCTCGAACCGGCAATCTCCTGGGTAGTATGCATTGGTCTCGCCTACAAAAAAAAATCATTGAATCTGTTCTTTTAATAAGTTAGGTTTTTTAGTGACATGTTTTGTTAGGTTTTCTAGTGACATGTTTTGTAGTCATTTCAATAATCTTAGCACCATAAAACATATTTTTATAGAACACATTTTTTTCCTGTTACATCTTTCAACATTTAATAAACAAACAGTTTTTCCTGTAACATCTTTCAACATTTAATAAACGAACATGTTTGGTCACAAGCTTATGATAAACAACTTTGGATGGTAAGCTCAAGTGCTCGAGTCTGACCCGAGTCGGAGATCAAATTTTCCTGGACACGATATGTCCTTAAACATTAAAGTGGATAAACCGGTAATAACTGATTGAGAATCGGATCTGAAGAAATGATCTGTCCAAATTGAGGATCTTGGTATTGACGATCAACTTCCAATGAAAAGTACAAACGGCGCAAGGAGACCTAATAAAAGTGGTGTTGACGGTCAAGTTCGAACAGAACGCGACACAGTCCGAGCAAAAACGTAATAAAAAAAATCGAGCAACTAGGTAACAAAAAAATTTGGAGCTGAAGCTAGACCATAGATTTATACTCATTTAAAAGTTTCTTTTTTAAATAAAGTTCGACAATACAGACAGTCTAACGCAACCTAACTCCCACGTTATAAACGTGTAGCAAACCCTCCACCGACAGAAGAAAATATATTATCGAGAAGTACACCGATTGCTCATGTATCAGTGGTCTTTCTTTGTACTACTGCGAGTCGTTCTTTTACTGCCTATCAACAATCCACCTCCAAAACTGAGAGCTCAGAGACCACAATCAGGTTGGGCATGATGTCCCCATCATCCTCACCTCAATCCCCTCAAAATTCAACAAAGATTACATCTGGCATCATTGGATATCTAACCTCTCCGTGAGAGTATACATAGAACAAGTCTAGAAGTAGCTTCAACAAGATGGATAAAAAAAACCACAATTTTGTGTCTATCAAAATCGTGAAGTCTGCCAAGAATGCGCAAACGGACGCAACTCGGACACATCTCACAAGCATTCAGAACAGTATCTGCCAATTTGACACGAGCATTGAGAGAGTTCTAGTAAACAATCGATCTACAAATAGTGCAATGACAAACCATAAGGTTCCATCCAACAACTTAAAGTACATAGAAGAAAAATACACAAACACAAAGCTAACATGCGTAGACGACGACACTCAAAACCCTCTTAATCCAAAGGAAGACGTAATAATCCCCTAATCCAATACACATTTCAGAACTGGAACATGTCGGCCGACGCCATGATCGGGTGCGCGGGGCACGGGAGCTGCCACGGCGTCAGCAGCGGGTCCGGTATCTCCGGGATGTCCATCGACATCCCGCTGAACTCCTCCACGAACCGCAGCACCGAGTTCAGCGACAGCAGCCGGTCCGTCAGCTCCGCCACCTGGGTCCTCAGCACGATATTGTCCCCGCCCACCGCGAGGAGCTGCTGCGTCATCAAGCTGATCTGCGCCGCGATCTGGGCGTTCTCGGCCTTCAGCTGTGCCGCCTGCGCCAGCAGCTCGTCGAGGCGCTGCTGCTTCCGCATCCGCGACCGCCGGGCCGACTCCCGGTTCGATAGCATCCTCTTCCGCTTCCTCTGGTCCATGGCCAGCTCCGGGTTTTCCTCGGAGCCTGAGGTGGTCTGCGTCTGCTGGCTAGGGGACCTCGATCGCGATGACATAATGAATTCTACTCTTGGGGTTGGTGATCAAATTAGGGTTTTTTTTTCTAAAAAAAATTGGATCTTGGGATGAACTGAATAAGGGGGATTTATAATTTAAGCTCTAATCAAGCAAATCATGAGATGACATAGAAGTAGTGGAGGAAGATGACTGAGAAGGACTGGAGAATAGGACGACGGAGGAGATCAGCGTAGTTCATAAAGGGCTAGAGTTCGTTTCCTGGTGCAATTGATTTCATGAGCAGAAACCTCAATCCAAAGTAGGTTTTTTTTTTTGCAAATAGGGGGGAAACCGATCGAAAAGCTGAGATCTTTGGTACAAATAATACTAAAATAGCAGATTTCGGAATAGTAATTCGTTACCAAAACCCTAAAAAAAATCAGATTATTTTGGGGAACTTGATTCCAGCCACAGAATCAAGTCAAAATCACAAGATTTCAACCAACAAGACCTGATTTCGGAACAGGAACGTTTGAACACCAAATCAAACTCTAAAATCAGAAATTTCCTATAAAAAGGAGAGAGGGAAATAGCAATGCTTAGGTGGAGCAAACCTAATTCTAGAGAGGAGATGAAGGGAAGGGAAGGTTGAGACTGGTCTCCCAGTTGGGGTTATATAGAACAGAATGGGGGCATTTCAGGAAGGGAGCAGGTGTATTTTGGGAAGAGTGGTAGGATTTTTATGTAATAAATATTTCGGGGAAAGTGGGAAGAATCTTCGTTTCCAAGTGGTTGGTTGGTTGGTTCTTTCAGCTGCGTGAAGGAAATGGCCAGCAGTCACAGGCTGGACAGTTGCATTTTGTTCCCAAATGATGGAATCTGAGAATATTCTCAAGATAATTTAAAATGTTATTTTTATATATAAAAAGTATGTTCACATGTCAGCCAGGAAAATAACAAAAACACTGCAAATCATGCACCCCAAAATATACAAAAGTAACACATTGCGGGACCTACAAAACTCGAGAGAAAACTTCACACATAAAAATAATTACAAATATAAAATCTTATCGTATCTCTACGAAATGAATACTTATTTGACAAGTATTTTTTTTTATTTTTTTTTGAAAGTTGTATAATTAGCATCATGGTGCAATACTAATAATTTATTAGGTTTTCTTAAAATTGACAACCATGTACAAATAGAAGTGTGTCCATAGTTTGCACAATATACACGTAGCAATTGGATCTATCCATTATTCGGCTAGCAAAAACGAGCTAAGGTGGAGATTGTTGGATTATATTTCGTTTTCGGTTGAGCGCTCAAAAGAGGGATGACAATGGAGTTGGTAATTTAGTCACATATCGGATAGAAGGTGGGATCATGAGGTATAGATAATTGAAATTGGTTCAGGTCTTACAAGAGAATTCTCTTTTAAGGCATATGGGCTTAAATCCAATATCGCACCTAATGGACCAACTCCGGTTCGGGTCACACCGCGTTACCAACATATGGTATCAGAGCTACTGGTTTTGGTTCTGACAACTATGTCTACGGAGCAGATGAACACACGTATGATCACCCTCACAAGGAAAATTGAGCGATTTAGAAGCCAATGATGGAGGATCTACTCTGATGCAAGGACTTGCATGGTTCGTTGGAGGACGACAACGCTATGTCATCGGATAAAGCTGCTGAACACTGAAAATGACTAGATCGGAAGGCCGTTGGATTCATCCGCCAATAGTTGGACGACTCAGTGTTTCACCACGTGTCCATGGACAGTTCGGCAAAGCATTGTGGGAGAAGCTACTTTCGCTGAACGAAAGGAAGATGGCTGGTAACAAGGCATTTCTGATTCGCCAACTCGTCAACTCAAAGTACACGGAGGGGACCCCAGCGACACAATATCTAAACGAGGTTCATAGTATTATCAATCAGTTGTCTGCAATGAAGATGGTGATTAATGATGAGCTTCAGGCCCTTTTGCTTTTAATTTCACTGTCGAAAAGCTGGGAGATGTTGGTGGTGTCGGCGAGCAACTTCGCGCCTGGTGGAGTTTTCACGATGGAGACAGTCAAAAGCAACTTGTTGAACAAGAAGATCCGGCGTAAGCAAGTGGAATCGTCGTAGGAGTCCGCTCTGGTGGCTTCCTACGGAAAATGAAGACCCAAGTCACAAGCGAGGACAGGGAGGAGTTCTCGGGATCTTGCGAATGTGGACCGCAAGGAGGACTGCTATCACTGTAACGAAAGGGGTCATATCAAGAGAAACTGCATTAAGCTCAAAGCTGAGATGGTCAAAGGCAAGGATGATCAGTAGGATCCCACGGGTATGGAAGATCTCATCATCACAGCAATCGACGTAGAGGAACCTTGTGGCATGTGTCATGATAGCGATTGGGTCATGGACACGGGGACATCGTATCATGCCACTCCATATAGGAGGATCTTCACGTCATACCACGGCGGCATGTTTGGACGTGTGAAGATGGGCAACGAGAGGACGACTACAGTTGTAGGCATCGGTGATATGCACTTGACAACGGAGCTTGGTGAGAAGCTCATTCTCAAGGATGTAGGACATATACCCAGGTTGCGCTATAACTTAGTTTATATAGGGAGGCTGGCAGATGATGGTTGTCGCAGTTTATTTGGGGACAAAGATTGGATGCTTATGAAGGATTCTCAATAGTTGGCTCGATAAGATTTATGTTGTGGCATGTACAGGCTCAAGCCGCTGAGTTGTACAGGCAGTCCATAGACATCGGATGGAGGCTCGAGGGGTATTTGACAGGAGTTGGATCGTCAGAAACTTGCTGAGGAGGAGCTTTGAGATACTTTGAGGATTACAGAGAATTCGGTTCGTCGAAAAAAATGACGAATGGTGATGAGACAAAGATTGAGGGTTAGTATGTCGGTCCCATGACAGCTGGTCGGTCTCCAGGTGGGGGTTACTTCACGGATCCGATTTTTGCAACGGGTGATTTTCTAAAGCTTCACAGAGAAACATTGGTTTCAGCAGTTCGAGGCCAGGGAGGAGATCAAGGTTTGTATCAAACTCAATATGAGGCGAGAGCGTCACCATTCATACAGTTCTGGGAGAGCTATGGGTCATCGATGACATGCACAGTGCATGATGTTCTGCTCGAGGATGCATGTGTATGGGAGAGCTTCAAGTTCGGACACGAAGGTGGCAGATTCAGGAGTTCAAATTTTGGAAGAATCGCACCGTCCGCTTGGTTGGTTCAACCAAGGGTGAAGAAGCTCGTTGGAACGTTAACATATTTTGGTGGAAGACGAAAGTCGGGGACAGGCAGCCAAGACTCACGGTGAGGCTGATAGTCAGGAAATTTAGTCTCAAACGTGTCATTGATATTGGCAGGATCCCAGTGGTACAGAAGGTGCTACACATGGCAGCTAGCTTCGACATGACGGTCGAGGAGCTAGAGACGAAGGAAGATTCAAAACAGCTCGGGGGATCGGAGATCGGTGGTATGGGAGAGCAGAAACTCTGTCGTGGGGCAACAAATATTGAGTCCAGTTGAGAAGCCATGGGGCCAACATCCTCTCATCGGACTAGAGGGGGAGATTGTTGGGGGTCCAGTCTGGATTTGGTAAATTTTAAGGTTTTCTATTTAGGAAATCCTATTATGATATAATATAGGATTTATCATCGTATAAATATATAAGAAGGGTGAAGGCACAAAGGATAACACAAGTTGGAGATTTGGGGTGCTCGTCCACAGAAAATCTAAGAGAAAGTTCGTGCTTTTCTCTTAAGACTTCGCCATACAAGACAGAAGGAAGAAAAAGATCTAATCGAGTAGTCGTTGCCTTTGCTCAGGAAGATTACTACGGGTTGGTGAGCGATTTCAATTGTAATCTCTTTATTTTCTTCTTGCGCATGGTAAGAGGGTTGAATCTATTAGGGCAAAGGGTTCAACATTGATTTTGTCAATCTTGTAATTTAAGTTAAGATTTGTCCAGATGACGTAATTACCGTCATATACTTGTCTTTATATGTGTTTGGTGTTCGTTAGACAGGGGTTGATTATCTCAGGTGGGTTTGTCTAAAGTTTTTGCTGCGGGCACTCTTAAACATAGTGTCAAAACGCTTGCAAGGAGTGTCCAATTTTTAATATCTGATATCAGAGCTACAGATTTTGGTTCTGGCAACTATGTCTACGGAGCAGAGGGACACTCGTATGATCACCCTCACAGGAGGAATTGGGAAAGTCAATGTGGAGGATCTACTCTGGTGCAATAACTTGCATGGTCCATTGGAGGGCGACAACTGTCACTCCCCGTTCCCGATATACGTATTTGGAATATATTTTTATTTTAGCATAGTTGCATGTGCATGGAGACTAACCCCATTCTTTGGTTTAACCTTGCTCGTGGTTTATTTTTTGGGTTGGAGTCATGAGAACCCTTGGTTCAACCCTCAACCCTGTCATATATAACCCAACATCTCTCTCTCTCTCTCTCTCTCTCTCTCTCTCCACTTCTTCATTTCTTACTTTCTTTAGTTTTTTCTCACTATTTCCATAGGCAAGTATACCTTACATGAGAAATAGAGAAACCCTCAATATTATTGTTCAGTTATGTTTGTTATGTGTTTCTAAGCACTTTTAGTTCTTGGAGTTTTCTGTTTTGATGGGTGATTTTGAGTAGATCTATATTTCTAACTTAGGGTTTCATGGATTTTATGAGTTTTTTTTTGTTTTGATCTATTAAACATGTATTTTAGAAAATTTAGTTTTTTTTACATGATAGAGCTTTCGATTTAGAGCATTTTGGCTTTTGGTTCACCCGATTTGGACTTAAAATAAAAAATTTATGAAGAAAATAAGATCTCAATTTTGGAGCTTTCACCATGGCCGAACCTGCTGTTTGGAGAAAACGAATTCTTCATGCGGCCAGTGAGTTATGCGACTGAGAATGTTATGTGGCCCGACAGGGTTATGCAGCCTGATCTCTTGCCGTATTTAACCAGCATGAGTCTATCTTGTTGGACGCATGACTGCCATCACACAAGAGTTCTGGAGTTTATCCTTAAACTCCTTGTATTTTTACTCGCTGAATGAATGAAAAATTTGCTAAGTCCAATAGACCTCCATGCGGCATCGAACTCCATGCGGTACCGACACTTATGCGGCATTGGAGAATATGCTGCCACCATTTTCTTGGACGCATGACTCCGAACCGTGGCACATGTTTCTATAAAATTTATCTTTTCTCTCTGACATACTTTATGGCTTGTCACATCAATAACTTTATGTCATATCACTGACACTTTATTGATTGGTCTTCACTTCAATACTTGTCCCAAGGAGTAGACTTTAACCCTGAGCATGCGGCCTGACTCTGTCATGCCTCGATCTCCCGCTGAAATCGGTCGTCCCCGCTAGGCACGAATTACCGTGCCAGCACTCCCGCAGGACGATCATTTCCATCGGAATGTGATGCCGTGCAAGCCTGGAGTTGCGCTCGCGCAAGGCAAATACCGGAACGACTGTTGATAACTAGTTCACGAAGTCGATATAGCGGAAACATAGAATAACACAAGTTTGAATACATAAACAAACTCTCTTTATTTATAATGAATAAGGTTACAAGCGATGCTAGGCCGAGATTACAAATCGCTCAAGCTCTCTCTAAGAATAAAGACGTGCCAAGCGGCTTATAACTTGGAATGATACATAGGCGATGTTCCAACATTATGTCCTGTATATGTGCTTCAGCTCCGAACGCAACACTTCAAGGCTCCAGACCAAACTCTACGCCTTAGCGCGCACGAGAGAATATTTTGCACCGAACAAGGTTCTCCCGCAACCTGTAAGCAATCTGGTGGGTTATCAGTACATGAATGCACTGGTGGGGAGGCTTCTAGCCCGCTCGACAAATCCAACACGTTATGTAAAACCCCTAATTTCAAAAAATATATTAATCTTTTTAATTAATTATTTAGATGAATTATAGTAATTAGTAGCCAATTAGAAGAAATATAATTTATAAGATTTTTATTTTTAGGTGTTTGTGCAATAGGGGATTTATGGAGCAATTATAAATTTTTTTTAATTTATTTTATGTAGGAGACCTTGTGGACAGTTAATAGATTAATTGAATGCACTAAAATAACTTTCTAGAATTATATATATATATATATATATATATATATATATATATATATAGAGAGAGAGAGAGAGAGAGAGAGAGAGAGAGAGAAAGAGAGAGTTTATTAAATAAATAAAGAAAGAATATAATAAGAAAAGAATTAGAAAATAGAATAGAAAATAGATTATAAAAATAATAAAAGAAAAAGAAAGAAAAGGAAAAAGAAAAAGAAATAAAAACCTTAAACCCAAACCCGTAATTCCTAAATCCTACCCGTTATACTCTAACCTACCCACTGCCCGTTAACACCAGTCCGCACCCGCTTAAGAAAGAAACAACAGCAGCGGCAGCAACTAAGTAATCCCCGCGCAGCGCTGAGCCCCCCTATCGTCGCTATATATATCACAGTATACCAAACCCTAACCCTAAACGCCCCTTCATCCTCTCAACCCTCGACCGCCGATCTCCACCCTCAACCGCGTCGTTGAGACAGAGCCGCCGCAGAGCCAGCGTCGCCCGCCGCCGTGACCGCGACCACCGCGCATCCGCACAACCCCGCGACAGCAGATCTGAACAGCAACTTACCTATGTTCATAACTCATTTTTCGTGCCATCGCTCGACCAAACTCGACCCCGTCTTCACCGATAAATTCATGATCTATCTCCCTTCCATATCTGTATATTAGTTTACCTCGAACAGCGCGTAGCCCTAGACAAAAATAGCGACCAAGTTGGCAAAAAATGACAACTTTTGGATCACAGAAAACTGCGATAACTACCCATGTTCACGGACTCGTATCTCCCACCACAGAGATCCGAATTCAATTTTTTTTTGGTATGCGAAGATAACCTAACCTGGTTTAATTTCTGTTATTTATAATAATTTAATAGTTGCTGTGCGCTGAATTAAATTGGATAGAAAATCCCAAAAATATACTTTTTTAACATTCAGAATTTGCGATACGGAGTGCGCCCCGCCAAACGGGACCGCCCCGTCGTGTACCAAGCGTACCAAAAGGTGCACACAGTATACCCAGACTTGTGGGCTTTCGCAAAAACTGAAGTCGGAATCAGCCCGTATCCGCAAAAATTTTCCATATCGCCACTTTTGTAAAATCCTGTGCCATTTAGTGTACGCTTGTCAGAATACGACAAAACTTGTGTCACTGGACTCATGTTATCGCGCTAGTCCTGTGACCCAATTTTTACGCAATTCTGAGACAGTTGACCAAGTCGCCTATTGGCGGGCCCCATGGTTGACTTTTGGGCAAAATTGTGTTCGGCTCACCGAAATCCATATTTGGACATACCGTTGAGTTCGTACTGACTTTTAGAGTTCATTTGACCTATAACTTGTCCCATTTAGAGACCGTTATCTCTGGCACACTTTTTGGTGCAAAATGGGCCACATGTGGACCCCGTTTTGACCCAAAATTATCATTTTGTCCTTGTATCCAAATTGGACGAAATGGTAGTATTTTCTAGCTATTTTGCTTATTCTGGAAACGTTGGTGATATTTATTTCAGCATCCGGAGACGTCCATTCCGATGTCGTAGTTTCTGACTCTTGGTGTTTAATATCTGGACGTTACATTTTGCAGCTCTCTTGCCAGACAAGTATACCTTGCCATTGTACTGTTATTCATATTCCATATGTTGCATACATCTTTATTTTCTGTTATTAGCTCATATATTTTAATTGCTATATAAAATGCGCATCCAAGGAAACTTGGGTGTAACGACGGTGTCGTCGTGATATATTTTTATTATGTATATGCATTGACCTTGTTTATGAGACCATCCCATTATCATGAAGCATCATTAGATTTTATTGGCCATGACACAGTTGTTACACAAGTGTGAGTCTTTTTATAGATCACGTACTGCGTGACAGGTCTGGCCTCATGTACGTATGGGCCGTGCGTTAGGGATAACTGTTGATAGAAACTTTGCATGCTAGAAGACTTAGCAGTTATTAGTAGTCCATAGACATAGCCTATTATAGTACGGTGGTCCAATCCTTGTCCTTGTTTGGTTGCAGGGTTGGGCTATTGTACTAAAGGTAGTCTATGAACCAAATCGTGTCATGAATGTGACATACTTAGAGCATGGAATGGGGAGAACAACAAGTATGGCATTTGGGCTCCTTTGCACTTTTCTTTTGTAACCCGGAAGCTCCGCTGGAGATACGGACGGTGATGACCTATATATTATTGATGAGAACATAAAATGTTATATTTTTATTCCTTAATGTATACTCCTTTATGCTCATTTGATGTCTAAAGACACTCATTATTTTTATATTTTGATCTAGGATGCAATTGGAGTCACTAAATACAAAATGGAGCTAATTATCAATTTTGGACAGTTTTGATACCTTGTAGCAAAATGGTCATAACTTGCACATCCGAAGTCCAATTGAGCTGATCCAAATTGATTCGGAAAGCTAAGTGATAGAGGCACAATTTTGCTATTTTGAGTTTCCTGATATTCTGGCTGCATCATGGACCAAATCACGCTTGAAGATTGAGTCAACTATGATGTGCACAAAAAGTGGAGCTGAAATAGCCATTTCCCAACTTATTCAAAGATTTTATTTTATTGTTTGGGTTGTTGTAACTATTAGAGGATTTGTGGGAAGATATTGTGATCTTCAAACACTAATTTAGAGTCTATAAAAGGGATAGAGATCAGGAGGAAAAGAAGAACACACAACTCTTCTTCCTCTTCTCCAATATTCTTTTAAAGTTTTCTTGAACATGCGGAGCTAAAAGTCTTCTTGGTCGAAGGAAACGGAAGCCTCGGAATGAATAAAAACTTGTGAGATCTAATCTGTGTTTATATTTTTGATTTATGCTTTGAGTATTGAATGTTTTTCTATGCCTACTTTCATGATTGTTTTGTTTAATGACTAGGATGCATACTAGTTTATTATTCCTGACAATCTAATGCTAAATTAGATATCGAATCCGTAATTGTTCGATCCCTCTAATTTGTGAAGCAACTAAGATTTAATGAACTGCTTTGTTTTATTAGATATTAGGAGAAAAACTTTTGACAAAATTAAATGCAACCGCTTGTGCTTGTGTTATTTTGCTTCATTGTCACGCCCCAGTCCCAAAATGCAGAGGGACTGGATGCACGGCAATGGCCAGCAGCACGCACCGATGGACAACCCAATTTAATGGATCCATCAGGGCATGCTTAAGCTGTAGTCTAACAGTAAATAGAACAATTGTTACAAGCCACAAACTATTCTAATCTCATCCACAACAGATAATCACAGATTAAATGCCAGAAATAATGCAATAGAATAAATAAGCAAATCTCAAATAAGTGTCTCGGGGAACAATCCGAGAATATGTCTGGTACATAGAATGTAAATAGACGTGAAATAAAGGAACTGGAAATAGAAACAGAAACAGAAATAACTGACTATATAAAGCCAATGCTCAGGCGAAATCCTCTGGTGCGAACTCGTCCTCAGGTCCTGGTACAGCTCCGGGAAGTGCTCATGTACGGTGTAGCTCTGGATGGATCTCTTCGGCTATACCTGGGGACATAGTTCATTTCAGGTCCTCAGGGGACATAACAAGGTACAGATAACACAAGCCAAAATAAATGCAGTGCAGAAAATAAATGAAATAATAGGGTAAACTATGTAACCAGCTAAGTGATATGCAATATAAGAGCAGCACTAGAACTCAGGCTGAAACTACTACAAGCTCTGTGTCGGGGAGCCGGTAGCAGTGATATCATATGGTTATCTATCTCGTAGTGAGACTAGGACGCCGGCATAATATATAAAAATCAACCTGTAGTCTGTGTGACTCTTCCCACCCAATGTAATCACGCGTATCATGACCATAACGTCTCATGTCCATGTCAAGCGGGATCATAGCTAATGCAACAAGTTATATAGTATCTATAAATATAATCTCTGTCAAGTCCTGTATCCTATACAGAATCACCATGAATGTCTCAGGAAGACTCTGTCTCATGAATAGTGTCAGGTGTCCTGGGTTATGATGTACTTGATAAGACAAGTACGAGAAATATCGGGTCTCGGTATCCATGTCTATGTAACATTACACAACTCCGCGTACGGGATTGGCACCCGACTAGTAATCGGACGCTAAGTAAAGTCACTCGGTCCTGGGCTAAGTAGTTAAACAAGTTTATATATATATATACAATGACTCAGGCAAAGTACTATAACAGAAATCACTGCGAGTTGGCAAGGTTTAATTGCCCACTAATGTATAAATAAGTCAAGGAATTTAGTAGCAAAGCTGCAGGGTTTGGCAAGGTACACTTGCCTGTGGTTCCGGCTCCAATTGTGGCTCTGACTTCAGCTGAAATTGCAGGCGGTACTCCGATTGCTGAAATAAACATCACCATCAGATCCAAAAAATATCAATCAGTTAGAAACGCCTGTCCTTGAGTCTAATTTGGAGGCAAGGGCAAAAATGACCATTTCGGGTCAAAGCGGGGTCCACATGTGGCCCGCTTCGCACCGAAAAATGTGTCAGGGTCAAAGGTCTCCAAATCTGTCCAACTTAGTGTCAACAGGTCAGGAACGATGATACGAACCCAACGGAACTTCCAGAATTAGATTCCGATGAGCAGGTCACAAAATCGTCCGTCAAGTGGAGCTTGTGGGGCCCACGACACGCGATTTCGTCAACGTTCTCAGGATCGAACCAAACTTGGGTCATAGGACCAGCGTATCGCTACGAGTCCGATGGCACAAGTTTTGTTTCAATCCGACATGTGTACACAAAGTTAGGGCACGATTCAGAAAAGTCGGATACGGGGTGTTATCCGCGGATACGCGTTGATTCCGGTGTGCACGCACACCCGAATCGACTTCTACGAAATCCCACACGTCCGTATCAACGACGCGCACGTAACTGTGAAGACCGCGCACAACCAAGTCATCCCGTTTGGCGGGGCGTACCCAGTTCCGGGGTGAATCAGGGCGTTGTTTTTCCTGTTTTTGGATCGCGGTTCGCGATCGCCACAGGACGCGATGCCCCGAGCGGGTTGCACGGGCACCGAGAGGGTCACGCAAGCTTCGTGATGCAAAATATGGAATTGAAAATGGGTGAACGAGCAGGGAGATACGCGTACCTGAATAGGGTTCGAAAAAGCCGAAAAGCTCCGTGTCCGACACGACGCAAAGGGCCGTGTCCGCGTCGAACCCAACCCTAGGGTTAGGGTTCTGGCCGGAGATGGGCGGCTCTGCGGAGGGGGAGGCCGGCCTGAGGGGCTGGGGGCAGTGCTGGCGGCGCGCCGGAGTGGGCGGGGGACGCCGGCGGCTGCCGGAGGCGGCGCAGCCGCTGCTGCGGGGTCGGGTTCGATCGGGGAGGGATCTCCGGCAAGGCAAAGGGGCGGCCTGGCCGCTGCTGGGCGGAGCAGCGAAGGACGGCGTCGCAGCGAGGTGGTCGACGGGCGAGTGGCGGAGGTCGGAGTCGGGTGGCGGCGTCTAGGGTTAGGGTTTGGGGTTGGCCGGAGAAGAGGGGTTGCACGGGATTTTATAGGCCGGAGGAGGGTCGCGGCTCCGGGTGAGGCGGGCGGAGTCGGTCGACGTGGCCGGTCGAGGCGGGTCGTGGGGTGCGGGCCGCACGGAGCGGCGGACGGCGCGGCCGGCGGATGCGGCGGGAGAAGCGGGCCACAGCCGTGGGGGAGAGGGTCGTGCGGGTCGGGCTCGCGGGCGGGTTCGGGTCTGACCGACCCGACCTGACCCGGTAGCTAGGGGCTTTGGGCTGGGCCGTTTGGGCTGGGCCTTGGGCTAGGGTTTAGGGCTGGATTTATTTAAAATAAATAAATAAATAAATAAATAATAATTAAAATCAATATTAAAAACAGTTTTTAGGTGATTAAAAATAGGTCCGGGGTCCAATAAATTACCAGAAAATTACCCTAAGTCCAGTTTTTTATTTTACACCCAAAAATATTATTTTTCATAATATTTAAATATTATTTATTATCAATTAAAATTTATTTAATAATTAAAACCCTGATTTTAATTACAGAAAAAATCCCATAAAATTCCAGAAAATTATGAAAATTTCAAAATTTAAAAATTCTTGAAAAAATCAGGGGGTTTACAATCTACCCCCCTTAAGTGGATTGCGTTCTCGCAATCAAAGAATAACCGGTCAGCAGAGATGACACGGTTGCAAGCATCGTTCGAACACATCACAAGATACTTAGGAAAATACCGTTTTCCCTAAGAATGAAAGTCATGCACTTTCTAGAGAAAATCTAGTTAAAGCAAAAGACTACAACTTTTTAGAAAAACCAGGTTATTATTAACAAATTGCAAATTACTAGGTTGGGGCTGAGGTCACGAACCAATAGGCACGAGATAAATAACACTAGAAACGGATAACTATGAATCACTTACGCGCATTGGCTACTCCATGAGTCTGCGCGTTCTCCACGGTCATCGTCAGGGCTTGCTCGCGTCCTTGCAGTCGATTCTTCTGCTGCTGAGCCTGCTGAAAGAGTAGTTCCTGGGATATCAAGGGTGGCCTCGGCTGATACCCTCCTGGAGCTGGTGCTAGGACTTCTTGAACTTCCGTTTGCGGTGCTCCCAATGCTGGATAGGCTGGCCTCGGTATTGGTAACGCTTGTTCCCGACGTTCGGGACATTCCTTTAATAAATGCTGACTGGATCTGCAAACTATGCATAATCTCTTCTTTCGTCTGCACTCGTCCTCAGTATGGCCTCGCTTGCGACAATATGGACAGACAGGTATTGCCTGTGGAGATGCTCCTGGTGGCTGGTGTATGTGAGATCTTTTTGCAACTTCTTCTTGTGGTGCTCCGACTGGTGCTGATGTGGATGGCCGCTTCAGATTGGTCTCTCTTCTGATGACGCGCTCAATACGTCGCGCTGCAGCAAGGACGTCCGAGTAAGATGTAAGTGCAACGGATCCAATTAGTTTATGTAGCTCAATGTTTAGTCCGTCGAAGAATTTCTCAGCCTTCTCTTCTTCTGTCGGGATCAATGTTGGGGCGAAGCGACTTAGACGAATGAACTCAGCGTTGTACTCTTCCACCGTCTTAGCATCCTGAGTGAGGTGATTGAACTTGTCCCGAAGTTCTGATCGAGCGATAGTTGGAATGTACATCTCCTGAAAGAGTCTAGAGAACTCTTCCCAAGTGACTCGGTCTGGTCCGAGCCGTGTCTCCTCTGATAGCCACCAGTGATGAGCATTGTCCGTCAATTACATTCTGACGGCAGTCATCCAATGTTCCCTTGGAAGCTCAGCTGCTTCTAATTGATGTTGAGTATTGGTGAGCCATTCATGAACTTCTGTGGGCTCTTCTTTGCCTGAGAAGGTACGAGGCTTCAGCTGACGAAAATCAGAAATAGAGCCCATCGTTGGTCGTCATACTGGTAGATCTGCCTGCTCTAGTGCGGTTACTAGGCTGCGACTGAAAGCCTCTTGTTGAGCTTGCGTTATTGCATAGATCATTTGAAACATTTGTTGCCCGTCCATGGCCTGCCCTGGTGGAATTACGGACATTGGTGGAGGAATTTGTGTCGATGTTGGAATATCATTTTGCTGGATTCCTGAGGCATGTTGTTGAGCTGATTGCCCTCCATCCACTAGTGTTACTTCATCTTCGTTGGTTATCACAGCATCTCGTGGTGATGTTATGGGAGTCTCGTCGTCTACTCGTGAATCCATAACCCTGCAACCAAAATAAACAATAAGAGGCGCATAGGAATCAAGGCAGGATGCAAGTCAAGAAATTAATTCGAATTCGATATGGATATCAAGAACGTTTCAAGCAAGTGGATGAGATCCTAAAACTTATCCTATCTTATTGCAGGCATGTTCGGTCCCTAAGTTGAAATCGAACAATTTAGTCGTAGACCTGCATGGGCCACCAAAAAACTATGTCACGCCCCAGTCCCAAAATGCAGAGGGACTGGATGCGCGGCAATGGCCAGCAGCACGCACCGATGGACAACCCAATTTAATGGATCCATCAGGGCATGCTTAAGCTGTAGTCTAACAGTAAATAGAATAATTGTTACAAGCCACAAACTATTCTAATCTCATCCACAAAAGATAATCACAGATTAAATGCCAGAAATAATGCAATAGAATAAATAAGCAAATCTCAAATAAGTGTCTCGGAGAACAATCCGAGAATATGTCTGGTACATAAAATGCAAATAGACGTGAAATAAAAGAAATGGAAATAGAAACAGAAACAGAAATAACTGACTATATAAAGCCAATGCTCAGGCGAAATCCTCTGGTGCGAACTCATCCTCAGGTCCTGGTACAGCTCCTGGAAGTGCTCCTGTACGGTGTAGCTCTGGATGGATCTCTTCGGCTATACCTGGGGATATAGTCCATTACAGGTCCTCAGGGGACATAACAAGGTACAGATAACACAAGCCAAAATAAATGCAGTGCAGAAAATAAATGAAATAATAGGGTAAACTATGTAACCAGCTAAGTGATATGCAATATAAGAGCAGCACTAGAACTCAGGCTGAAACTACTACAAGCTCTGTGTCAGGAAGCCGGTAGCAGTGATATCATGTGGTTGTCTATCTCGTAGTGAGACTAAGACGCCGGCATAATATATAAAAATCAACCTGTAGTCTGTGTGACTCTTCCCACCCAATATAATCACGCGTATCATGACCATAACGTCTCATGTCCATGTCAAGCGGGATCATAGCTAATGCAACAAGTCATATAGTATCTATAAATATAATCTCTGTCAAGTCCTGTATCCTATACAGAATCACCATGAATGTCTCAGGAAGACTCTGTCTCATGAATAGTGTCAGGTGTCCTGGGTTATGATGTACTTGATAAGACAAGTACGAGAAATATCGGGTCTCGGTATCCATGTCTATGTGATATTACACAACTCCGTGTACGGGGTTGGCACCCGACTAGTAATCGGACGCTAAGTAAAGTCACTCGGTCCTGGGCTAAGCAGTTAAACAAGTTTATATATATATATACAATGACTCAGGCAAAGTACTATAATAGAAATCACTGCGAGTTGGCAAGGTTTAATTGCCCACTGATGTATAAATAAGTCAAGGAATTTAGTAGCAAAGCTACAGGGTTTGGCAAGGTATACTTGCCTGTGGTTCCGGCTCCAATTGTGGCTCTGACTTCAGCTAAAATTGCAGGCGGTACTCCGGTTGCTGAAATAAATATCACCATCAGATCCAGAAAATATCAATCAGCTAGAAACGCCTGTCCTTGAGTCCAATTTGGAGGCAAGGGCAAAAATGACCATTTTGGGTCAAAGCGGGGTCCACATGTGGCCCGCTTCGCACCGAAAAATGTGTCAGGATCAAAGGTCTCCAAATCTGTTCAACTTAGTGTCAACAGGTCAGGAACGATGATACGAACCCAACGAAACTTCCAGAATTGGATTCCGATGAGCCGGTCACAAAATCGCCCGTCAAGTGGAGCTTGTGGGGCCCACGACACGCGATTTCGTCAACGTTCTCAGGATCGAACCAAACTTGGGTCACAGGACCAGTGTATCGCTATGAGTCCGATGGCGTAAGTTTTGTTTTAATCCGACATGTGTACACAAAGTTAGGACATGATTCAGAAAAGTCAGATACGGGGTGTTGTCCGCGGAGACGCGTTGATTCCGGTGTGCACGCACACCCGAATCGACTTCTGCAAAATCCCACACGTCCGTATCAACGACGCGCACGTAACTGTGAAGACCGCGCGCGACCAAGTCGTCCCGTTTGGCGGGGCGTACCCAGTTCCGGGGTGAATCAGGACGTTATTTTTCCTGTTTTTGGATCGCGGTTCGCGATCGCCACAGGACGCGATGCCCCGAGCGGGTTGTACGGGCACCGAGAGGGTCACGCAGGCTTCGCGATGCAAAAGACGGAATTGAAAACGGGTGAACAAGCAGGGAGATACGCGTACCTGAACAGGGTTTGAAAAAGCCGAAAAGCTCCGTGTCCGACACGACACAAAGGGCCGTGTCCGCGTCGAACCCAACCCTAGGGTTAGGGTTCTGGCCGGAGATGGGCGGCTCTGCGACTGGGGAGGCCGGCCGGAGGGGCTGGGGGCAGTTCTGGCGGCGCGCCGGAGCGGGCGGGGGACGCCGGCGGCTGCCGGAGGCGGCGCAGCCGCTGCTGCGGGGTCGGGCTCGATCGGGGAGGGGTCTCCGGCAAGGCGGAGGGGCGGCCTGGCCGCTGCTGGGCGGAGCAGCGAAGGACGGCATCGCAGCGAGGTGGTCGGCGGGCTAGTGGCGGAGGCCGAAGTCGGGTGGCGGCGTCTAGGGTTAGGATTTGGGGTTGGCCGGAGAAGAGGGGTTGCACGGGGTTTTATAGGCCGGAGGAGGGTCGCGGCTCCGGGTGAGGCGGGCGGAGTCGGTCGACGTAGCCGGTCGAGGCGGGTCGTGGGGTGCGGGCCACGCGGAGCGGCGGGCGGCACGGCCGACGGATGCGGCGGAAGAAGCGGACCGCAGCCGTGGGGGAGAGGGTCGTGCGGGTCGGGCTCGCGGGCGGGTTCGGGTCTGACCGACCCGACCCGACCCGACCCGGTAGCTAGGGCTTTGGGCTGGGCCGTTTGGGCTGGGCCTTGGGCTAGGGTTTAGGGCTGGATTTATTTAAAAAAAGTAAATAAATAAATAAATAATAATTAAAATAAATAATAAAAATAGTTTTTAGGTGATTAAAAATAGGTCCGGGGTCCAATAAATTACCAGAAAATTACCCTAAGTCCAGTTTTTCATTTTACACCCAAAAATATTATTTTTCATAATATTTGAATATTATTTATTATCAATTAAAAATTATTTAATAATTAAAACCCTGATTTTAATTACAAAAAAAATTCTAAAAAATTCCAGAAAATTATGAAAAATCCAAATTTAAAAATTCTTGAAAAAATCAGGGGGTTTACATTCATCGATCTCTTTGTTCTTTAAGAAATTACTAGATTAAATCTTCAGCGCTTGTCTTGGATTATTTAGTAATTAAAGCTAATTAGATCGCTTGTTTCTAATTATCTAAGCCTAAGAGAAATAGAAAATACTTCTAACGGTGAATATTCAAAGTATGATCATTTATGTTTGCATCAATGATCAATTTTAAGATTCCAATGGTGGATGTTGACTGAGACCAACATTTATTTCATTGATTGTTTTAATACTTTAATTGTTTTTAGCTCTTTTTAATTTGCTTTGATCCAAAACTCTCCTCCCATCTTATTTCACATAGCATAAAGATCAAACTAATTACTCTTCGTGGGAACGATCCTTACTCTCACTACTATATATTATTTCAAGAGTAAAGGTTTTATGTTTTGGTGCCTACGACAGCACGCCAAATTTTGGCGCCGTTGCCGGGGAGTAATTTTAGTTGATTTTTGTGCTTTTTGTGATATTTATTTCTTTATTGTGATCAAATAATTTTTTTGTCTATTGAAAAAAAAAATCGGTAACGAAAAATGGCGGCCAATTCTCAACTATTTGGCACTTGGCTAGATCTTCCATCTAGGCTTGCTGATGAGGTAAATATTCCTTCCCTAGAACAACAAATTTCTTGTTTAACTTCTCTTGTTCGTCAGATGGTTGTAGGTAACATGAAAACAACAAAGGCTTGTGAAATTTGTCTAGTATCAGGGCATCCAACTGATATGTGCCCAACTCTTCAAGATGAGCCCAATGAACAAGTGAATGCGGCATGTGGTTTTCCTGGACTACCACAAAGGAAGTATGATCCCTATTCAGACACGTACAACCTAGGATGGAGAGATCATTCCAATTTTACCTATGAGAGTCCACAATTAAATCAGCTCACAACTCAAAATTGCCCAAGTTACCAGCAATACAAGCAGCAATACCTACAACCAAGCAAAACTTCTAATTCTGGTATGTCTTTAGAAGATATTGTTAAATCTATTGCCATTAATAATTTATAATTTCAACAGGAGACGAGGACTAGTATCGAAAGTTTGAACAATCAAATGAGCCAAATGACAACTGCAATTAAAAAACTAGAGGCACAAAGCTTGGAGAAATTACCATGTCAAACGATAGAAAATTCAAAAGAAAATGAATGTTCTATCATTTTGAGAAGTGGTAAAGAGGTTGACATTCCAGAAAAAGAAGCACATGCATCATCAAAACAAGACGAAGAGAAAAATATCGTTGCAGACACGAACATTCCTAATGACGATGTAGTACCTAATGCAAAAGAAGTTTTTAAACTTGATGGAAAAGATGGAGTAAAAGTTGCCGTCAGTGAGAATTTTGAGAAAGAATATGAGTTAACTTTGAGTACTCACTTACATAAAATTGTTGCAGTGTTGAACGATCTTCCAAAAAGACAACAGTCAGGTAACATTCCATATATTTTGTTACCAATTAATGACAAAAGACCTTTACCTTCTGTTTTGCAGGCATGCATTCAAGACTTGAAACTCCTGCCTAGTTATATCAAGTGTGCATAGAGTCGAGCCAACGACAATATTAAACAAAGGCGCTGCTTGGGAGGCAACCCAAGGGAAGTTTATTTTTATTCTCGCATTTTATTTTTGGTTATTTTGTCTTTTTTTTGCATTTAACCATACATTGGGGGCAATGTCTGTTTTAAGTGTGGGGGGGAGATTTAATTTTTTTTAAGCAGTTTGAGTTTGTATTTTTCTCAAAAAAAAAAAGAGAGAATTCTTTTTAAATAAAAGGATTTTGTTTTTTTAATGATTTTTTGTTGTGTATGTCATGAGTAAGATTCAACTAAATTTAAAAAATTCATAACATGATTGAATAAGTAAAAAAAAAAAATTCAACTTAGAATTAATTAGTCTAGTTATTTTTATTGAAAATGATAGTATCTAAATTGGTAGACAAAAGACAGTGAGGATTTGAGCCTTTAGACTGACACATCAGTCTTATTATTCTTTCATGAGAGATATTCTTCCACTGATTTATTTCTCTAGAACTTGCTTTGATTCTCTTCGAGGTCACATTGACACATGCATGCATGAACATGATTAAGGCCATCTTTGTTATGCGTTACATAAGCCAAATAGCCCACCTTGTAATTAATTTTCTTTTTGTTGAACCCCTTTGAGCTTTATTGCCTTTTTTTTGGTATACCCACATTATAAGCTTTCAACCTATAATATTTATACCTTTACCCAAGTTGCAAAGCTAGTGGAGCATTGTTGATCATTATGATATATATGGGTGTATGAAAAAATAAGTGTGGAGGTGTCTAAATTTGTGGTTTGGTTACAACCAACAAAATGGAACATATTTTCATCCTCAAATTTTCTAAGTTCCATTATTGTAAAAAAAAAAGAAAAAAAAAAAAGAAAAAAAAGAAAAAAAAGAAAAAAAAAAGAAAAAAGAAAAAAAATAAGGGTGGAAGTTGTTTTACATTGTTTAAATGCTTTAAAAACCAAATTGAAGATGTTGCAAAATGGAGTGATTGATTTTACATGTTTTATATTGAGATTGAGTTAATTCAATTTTGCTCCACTAGTTTTGATGGCTTTTGAGCTACACTCCCAAATATATTCCGCCTTAATCCTAAGCCACGTTACAACCCATGAAAAGTCCTTATGATTTATGTTGTGCATGTGATCCCAGTGGTGGAGAATGAGAAGATATGCAAGCTTATGGTAGATCATTTCTTTTGGAATGAATTTGAGTGAAATATATACCTTTAAACACATGAGAGTTGAGTATTTATTCCGTGAGGGTCTACCTATTTAGTTTACTCCATTTTTCAAGTAAAAATATCTACTAAGTAATTAGATGTTGTTTAAAAATATATTTTCATGATATGTTATGAGTTTTGAAGAGCTTGGTTATTTTTTTATTTATGATATTGCAACCTTGATTTCTTTTTGGAAAAATAAATTAGAGTTTTGCCCGAGGACGAGCAAATGTTAAGTGTGGGGGTATTTGATGAGAACATAAAATGTTATATTTTTATTCCTTAATGTATACTCCTTTATGCTCATTTGATGTCTAAAGACACTCATTATTTTTATATTTTGATCTAGGATGCAATTGGAGTCACTAAATGCAAAATGGAGCTAATTATCAATTCTGGACAGTTTTGATACCTTGTAGCAAAATGGTCATAACTTGCACATCCGAAGTCCAATTGAGCTAATCCAAATTGATTCGGAAAGCTAAGTGATAGAGGCACAATTTTGCTGTTTTGAGTTTCCCGATATTCTGGCTGCATCATGGACCAAATCACGCTTGAAGATTGAGTCAACTATGCTGTGCATAAAAAGTGGAGCTGAAATAGCCATTTTTCAACTTATTCAAAGATTTTATTTTATTGTTTGGGTTGTTGTAACTATTAGAGGATTTGTGAAAAGATATTGTGATCTTCAAATACTAATTTAGAGTCTATAAAAGGGATAGAGATCAGGAGGAAAAGAAGAACACACAACTCTTCTTCCTCTTCTCCAATATTCTTTTAAAGTTTTCTTGAACATGCGGAGCTAAAAGTCTTGTTGGTCGAAGGAAACGGAAGCCTCGGAATGAATAAAAACTTGTGAGATCTAATCTGTGTTTATATTTTTGATTTATGCTTTGAGTATTGAATATTTTTCTATGCCTGCTTTCATGATTGTTTTGTTTAATGACTAGGATGCATACTAGTTTATTATTCCTGACAATCTAATACTAAATTAGATATCGAATCCGTAATTGTTCGATCCCTCTAATTTGTGAAGCAACCAAGATTTAATGAACTGCTTTGTTTTATTAGATCTTAGGAGCAAAACTTTTGACAAAATTAAATGCAACCGCTTGTGCTTGTGTTGTTTTGCTTCATCGATCTCTTTGTTCTTTAAGAAATTACTAGATTAAATCTTCAGCGCTTGTCTTGGATTATTTAGTAATTAAAGCTAATTAGATCGCTTGTTTCTAATTATCTAAGCCTAAGAGAGATAGGAAATACTTCCAACGGTGAATATTCAAAGTATGATAATTTATGTTTGCATCAATGATCAATTTTAAGATTCCAATGGTGGATGTTGACTGAGACCAACATTTATTTCATTGATTGTTTTAATACTTTAATTATTTTTAGCTCTTTTTAATTTGCTTTGATCCAAAACTCTCCCCCCATCTTATTTCACATAGCATAAAGATCAAACTAATTACTCTTCGTGGGAACGATCCTTACTCTCACTACTACATATTATTTCAAGAGTAAAGGTTTTATTTTTGGGTGCCTATGACAGCACGCCAATTATATATTATCAGGCGGCCTCTGCCGTTCAAAAGACGAAATACTTTTTAGGCCCATGAATCTCTAAGAGAATCATGCCGATCCTGTTTTTTGGCAAGATAGCCCACTTGTTGGAAAGTTATTCTCAAACTGCATTCACATAGATGGTTAGGCGACCCATTTGATATTTATTTTAGTACTTTATTGGCATTCTTCTATGTATCTTGTTATTTTCCTCTGAGGATCTGGTCCCTTTTCAGGTGTAGATGTTCATGAGTATTCGCAGGAGCGCAGATCCGGACCGATTACTTATATTTGCGGCGAGGTCTTCTCTTCGAGCCCCGTGATTGTTAGTTGATATTCTTATATTGTGTTTGTTGTGTTGCACTTTTATATTCGAGTCAGTAGTGGATTTGTTTCCATCCAACTATTATCTTTAGATTCTTTGTATTGAGATCTAGTTTCATAGATATTGGCTATTTATATTTGATTTTTGTGGATGAGATTTAGATTATGCATGTGACTTGAGATAGTTTATACCACTTGTGAATTTATCATTCATATTACAGCGTAAGCATGTGTTATGATTTTCATATATTGGAGTTGCCATATACATGCGGCTGGCATGCTTACGTGTCCGTCCTACGTATTTTGGGACTGGGACGTGACACGTTATATTAGTTCCGTGCACCAACTATTAAGTTATCTTTTTATTCTTGTCTTAGGATCAATATCATGCATAAGATACAAAGCCTATCAAGTGTGACAGTGCGCCGTGCGATATACAGGAAACATGGCGATACTTACCAACTTACCATTTGTCCTTCCATGTCCAAGTATAAAATTAAGTTAAACCAAGCACGAATATAGATATATAAAATTCCAAGATTGCATAACGAACACATGTATGCTACGAGCGTATTTTTAAACCTGGCGCACGATATACACATTTTACAATACTCATATCATTTTGTGACTCAGGTTGTGCAGATTACTAAGACGTCTTATACTCATTTTACACTGGCATGTTATACTTGTATAGACATGTTTTACTCAGACTACTCAATTGTGTTTCAAGCTTCAGGCTACTTTACATCCGTTACTTGTTACAAGTTCCTACGAGCCCATACGCGGGTTGCCATCACGTATGCATATACTAATGATACAAACTTGGTCTTCTGACCTGATAAGCCGCCATGGACAAGGTATAGTCTCGGCACGGGAATGAAATGCAACTCAGGTAGCGAGCCTCACTACACGTCTTTCCGTCCGAAGCAAACGACTATCTAAAATGTTCCTAACCAGTTTGGATCGTCCCGGCGCGACCAGCGTACCGTCCGCAGGAACCTGAAGCCTGTGCACAAGTTGTCCATGACCATTGACGATCAACACTAAACTTTTATTATATCCAACATCTTAAGACCTTGAATGAACATAGCTACTTGACACAGTAATTATGCATTCTTACTTGTTCAGAGATCTCGTAATCTGGTGTGTTCCATTTTATGCATTGTTTACGTTGTTGTCTTACTACTTATTGAATTTTCCATTTTGGGAGTTACCTTGGCGACCCAACGGTCCCAAAGACTTTTCATGTTTATCTTGTTTGGCTTGGAACAACTATTTTGATAGTCTTCTGCCATAGGTAAGTTAACCAGAATCTATGTGATGAGCATTTCAAGATATATGGAGCAATGTACTTCAAAGAACATATAAGGAACAAAAGCATCATTACGAGGTAAAATTATAAGAACTGTAAAGTGAGCCTACCATTCCGTTCAACCGATCTACTTTCATGTTCTATGCAAAGATATATCAGATAAAATTATTCCCTTAGCTAGATTTGTTGTATTCTTTATTAGCATGTAAGGGATAATTCGTCTAGCAACTAGCATATATCAACCATATTTTAAGTGTGTTGGCTAAGCAAAGACAAGTTTATCGTAGCCACCTACCTTAGCTATGATTCACCTCGGTCGAGCGATACTCCGAGCGAGCCTCTGAAAGCTTAAGCCGGAACTCCTGAAGGGCCAAGTCTGGAATTCCTTTGCCTCAAGCAAGTCTTCTCGCTGAGCAAAGCGGGTCGGGTCATCGCACTTCTACTATTTGAATCGGCTATCCGTACAGATGCAGAGCGGGTCGTTACAGACTCCATATGCGGCCAGAACTTTTTATAAGGCCTAACTTCATATGCGGCCTGACTTCATATGCGGTCTCGACTTTCCATACGGTCTAGAGACCTATGCGGCCTTGCTTATTTTGATTGAATATTCCTTGCTCTTCGTGACCCAATCTATAATTGATAATTGGACTCGAATATTGTATCCGTGCTGATACCCCTATTTTCTGATAATTGTCCATGATTTAATGTGTGCTGAGGTACGACACATCATGTCACGTGTTAAGTGATTATATTTGGGTTGTGCATCAAGAATGCCTCCAAATTCCTAAACGCGTGATATTATAAATATATATTATTTTTCCAGCACGGGGATAATAAGCGAGTCAACTACCAAAGCATGGCTAGGATATTGATTGTCAAATCTGGATTCATATCTAGCATGCCCGTACTTTGTATGACATCTTAAAAAAAAAATTATGTGACGACGCATTGAGATTTCAAACACAACATAGGGCTAATTAGGTAACTAAAAGTGGTAGTAACATTGAAAAAAATGATATCCCGAGATCATGCCAACGAACCTTCCCCCAGAGATTTATCCTAAGTGCGCTGTGGGCTGGCCACAATGGATACTATATATCATCTGTCTTAGTGGAGTGCAGTATTTGACCTATTATTATGCCGAGCCACTATTTTACTATAGGAACACTGGAACCACTAATACTGTATTTTTAGTGCAGTGGCCCTACGGAGAACTGGTGCATCTCATGAATACCTGTTTTATTTATTTGGTTCGGTTAGCTCATGTTCGGCACTAACGTGATCTGAGGATTCATGTTATGCATTATTTCTTAGATAACCTCAGACTCCACAAAATAACAAGCAGTATAAATAATTTGTCGATATAAGAAATGGACTTGGTTGTGATTGTATTATTCGGTTAGTAGCATAGAAAAATGGACTATCATAGTGTGATGGTTCAATCATTGTCCTTGTTTGGTTATAGGTTGGGCCTTTGCGCTGGGATATGCCTTGGACCTAAGCTACGACACTGAACCTATGTATTATTATATATTTTCTTGGGTTTTTGTTTCTCCATTTCGTGCTTTTTTGTGGTACTTGCTATTAATCCTACTTGTTTTGCATGGCCAGGTTTCAAGCTAGCACCCGAAAATCCAGCGTACCTTCCCCCTACTCATGGCACGTACCAGGAACATGGTCGCAGGGGATAGCGAGTGGGTTTTCTTCTTCCCTGCTCATCATTGAACATTTACTCGTTTTGGCGTTTAGTCACTAGCACCTGTTAGCCGACTCGTCTGGACATTAGTTTCCTTACATGATTGTATTAAATCAGACTGCAGCTGATCACTGTCATGTACTTTTGTTACTCTTTCATCTCCTTATTTTGCATAGCTGGTATTTTGAGCAAGCATTTAGGACACATTATTGCTTTATCATATATGCTCTATGCTTACTATTTTTTGTTTGAATGCTTGAGACATAGAAGTTCTTGACCCTAGAAGACTTGATTATAGCATGTACCCCCTTGTCTTATACAGCCGTGATCGTCGTAGGACGTATAGCACTTTGTACGGAATAACTTGCCATGTCCGTATCCGTATTCCGGTACTGGTGCGTGACAACAACGCTAAGCCATCGAACAAAGCTGCTGAAGACTGAAAACGACTGGATCGGAAGGCCGTTGGATTCATCCGCCAATGGCTAGACGACTCGGTGTTTCACCACGTGTCCATGGAGAGTTCGGCAAAAGCATTGTGGGAGAATTTGTATTTGTTGTACGAAAGAAAACGGCTGGCAACAAGGCGTCGCCAACTCGTCAACTCGAAGTACACGGAGGGTGCCCCAGTGGCACAACATCTGAACGAGATTCAGGGTATTATCTATCAGCTCTCTGCGATGAAGATGGTGATTGATGCTGAGCTTCGGGCCTTTTTGCTTTTGAGTTCTCTGCCGGAAAGATGGAAGACGTAGGTGGTATCGGTGAGCAACTCCGCGCCTGGTGGATTTGTCACGATGGAGGCAGTCAAAAGCAGTTTGTTGAACGAGGAGATCCGGTGTAAGCAAGTGGTATCATAACTCAAGGTTACGAGGCTGGTTTGAGCGGCTCTAATTGGTTCGAGACAGATGGTGCTGGACGTTCATGGATTATAAGGGCCATTCTCAAGGTGGAGTAGGAGCATCAACTACACAAATTGGCTTTATAGGTGGATCTAACGAGTTCAAGGTGGAGCAAGACGTTGTGGTTGGCACATAATGGTAGTGTGGATGAACATGTGAGGTTTGGTTACGTGGTCGAACGGATCAAGATGACAATATGTTGGATCTCTTGGGTGTTCGGTTAGCGGGAATGAGCAAAGGTAGCCGAGGTATGCTAAGGTTGTTCGATTAGCGAAAACGAGCTAAGATGGAGATTGTTGGATTTTATCTCGTTTCCAAATGAGCGTTCAAAATGGGGTGACAATGGAGTTAGTAATTTAGTCCTACATCGGATAGGATGTGGGATCATGAGGTGTAGATAATTGAGATTAATTCAGACCTTATATGAAAATTTCCTTTAAGGTATATGGGCCCAGTCTAATATCGCACCTCATGGACCAACTCCGATTCGGATCACACTGCATTCCCAACACTACCGTCCCATAATCTTTCTTTTAATAACTAATATAAATTTTATGTAAATTTTATTTTAAATTAATTTTAAGGTTTATCAGTACAGTCTAAGAAAAAGAAGAGAACTAGACTCAAGACTATGACTAAATTTATATTATAGACTTTTTGTTCCCACGTAGCAAAATGTTTAACTATCTCCTGCATATAGATTGGATGAGACCGATGAGATTTCTAGATACAAATCATGGATTAAAGCTGGACGATCCATAAATTTGCAAATGTTTAAAAATAAATGCTGAAAAACCTGAAATCTAGAAGACGAATATACTTAAAATAGTATCACGATATTTCCAACGGAGAAAATTGGTAGATCCAAAGTAGGTTCATTCACCCATCTCATTTTATATACACGACCAAAGTTCAAACAAATAAATTGACCACCACCACCAGACCCTTATGACCACATTCACTGCATTTAGTACAGCCTACCGACAATTGTGTAATTACTGTCATTATCAAAGACTGAAAATTGAAAATTGGCTAATTTGTAAACAGAACTTTCTCACACTTCTTTTCAATTTGCAACTTCCTACACATATATTATTAAATATATTTATTTTTTCTCACGTGCACGTCGATTGCACTTGTTCTTTACGTAAAGTAATTTGAGTGAAAAATCTCTTTTGTTGACAATACTGACCGGTAACAAAAAGAATCTAAAAAAATATATATATTCATTTTTAAAAATAATTTTAAAATAGTTTAAATATAATTTGAATTAATTTTTTTTTATAGATATGATTTTAGAACTTCGGATATATGCAAAGTCGGTCCTGGGGTAGTCTGACAAATCATCGGATTTGGACAATCTTCCTGGTTAAGACAACCCTCCAGACCCCTAAGTAATTTACACCTCTCCATCAATAGAGCCTCTGTGGTATGTCCCAACTCTCCTATGTCAGTTGAACTAGCAATTAATCCATTAGGTCCATATTTTGAGTTTTCACTAGAAAGACCTTGAGTAGCTCAAGGAGAGGAATTTGGAAGCCAAGCTCCACGCCACCGTCAGAACCAGAGACTTTGACGTCGCAGCCAACCCCACTCGCCATCAATTTTTATATCTTTTTTTAGAGTCAAGGGCAACCAAATTTAGCTTCGGTTAGGACAACCCAACACCTTGGACTGGCCTTGAATATATGTTTATTTGGATAATAAAAAAATAGTTTAAATATTATTTGAATTTATTTGAATTAGTATTTATTATAGATATGTTTTAGGACTTTAGATAATACCAGACAGTTAGATTTTAGAATTTTATACAAGTTTGTTAAGGTTTACAAATTAATTAGAATTTTTATACAACATTTAGAATTTTACAAATTAATTAGAATTTTATACAACATCTAGAATGGATTTACAACAAATCTTAGAAGGGAGTTGCAATTGCCAAGGAGGCTTATACAATATCTAGATCGAACTCAACTGGTTCTTGTGGTCAGTGAGAAGAGGTATAATCTTTCTGGCTTGACAGACGATTTCGGAATCAAATTGTGAGGAAGGTAGAGGAAAGTGGGCCCAAATGACATACAATGCAGCGTACACAAAGTCCCGTGCGTATCGTCGGACATCTTAAAAAAAAAAAAACTTTTTTTTTATACATTATCTATATAATTTGTAAATCCATCCAATTAATTAGGTATAGCTTAGGCTTCTTGCCAAGGAGGCTTACACAACATCTAATTAATTTGTAAATCCATCCAATTAATTAGAATTTTATACAACATTTAGAACACTCTCAACTGGATTGAATGAAGTGACATCACTTCCCAAAATCCATCCAATTGATACTTTTCCCAATTGTTGCATGCATTGAGTGGTTCATGGAGCTTTCTTCTAAAGTTCTACTTTCATTTGTGTTCCTTTTTTTCTTTTCTTTGTTCTCTTCTGGTTCTAGTCAAATTCCATGAGCTGGGCCATGAGAAACACGAGAAGAAGATGGAGACAAGAGACAGACAGTTTTACTTAATCAAGAAGCCTAAGCTATACCTAATATCTAGAAGGCTTATCACTCCCTCCCATGTATGGGTTGAGTCCATTCAAGCATGTGCTTGGGCCCATCTCCACTTATTTCACTTATTTTTCTTTTTCTTGCAATTTTTTTGGATTCACATAGTGATTTAAGTTCGTATGCAATTTTAGAAACTCGAGAATTACATCTATACTAATATATAATTCAAATAATTCTTCTGGTAGAAAATTATGTACCTTGATAGACGTAAAAGAGACTATACATAATCCTCGATGGATAACTATGAAATACTTGTTTGCTTATAATGTTATGATTCAAGAGATTAGACCACTTATTAGTAAATTAATGTTCACTGGTACGAATGAACCCACACAACCAATAAGTTTATGTATATTCTTTTTAGCCAATTGAGCTAAGAGGAATTGACTAGATATATCACCGTATATATCAACTAAGTTACAAATACATTACCAATGTTCATAACATAACATGGATGAACATCTTCTTCAACAGTTTTGACAAAAATAATTGTTTTTAAAATCGTCCTTTAAATCAATGTACTTGGTAGGCTGATGATTTCTTGATCAATTTCACGATTTTCCATTCCATTTTTCCACTCTTAACTTTCTTTTATAGAAGTGGAAGAAAATAAATTGTATAGAAATCTTCAACTATTTAGATTAATGAAATTGGTTAAAATTATTTTGTCAATTCTCTTTAAATATCTTTAAATTGTTCTTTCCATCAAATCGCAAATACATTTGTGGATTAGATAGTTCTCTTTTCTAAAAAAATTCCTGTTAAGAGAATATAGTTTTTTTTTTGACACCCTTATCATTTGAGCATGATTTTTTTTCTTACTAGTAATATGATCCAAGAGATGCTTATATCTTGACAATAACTTTTTCAATCCCTTCACCTTTCCTTCTATCATGGGAGCAAGGATGGCACCATTAAAGAGCCGGATGTCACGGACTTAGTGATTTTTCCTTCACTACGATCCTTGCGGCGCACAAGCTTCCTCCTCGAAGACCCGTGCAAGTCTTCCGGACCGAACTTAGCTAGATCGCTAAAAAAAATAGAGAATAATGGAGCAAGATAGAAACTTGAAAACTTCTTTATTGCTATTAGAAAAGCTTACAAGTTTTCAGTGGTGAAGAGCAAATGAGTCTTCCCCCTATTTATATTGCCTCAAGGGCTTACAGGAACCTTCTGGAATAAAAATATTCCAGGAATTATTCTTGAAAATATGCTAGAAATTATTCTATATCCTAAGAATATTCCATACATTATTATTAATGTCAAATAACTAAAAATGAAGCCTCTAGAATGGAAAGTGTATTCCTCCATGTGCAGAATTGTATTCTTCCATGTGCAGAATTCTGGAAGCTTCCCGGATCTTGTTGGAGTCACAAAATATGGTGCGTGACATTCTTCTCTACCTAATGTGTTGACGTCCCCGTCACACACGTCCGATGAGAACGCTTGGATCTGGTTCTCGAACTGATGCAACGTGTCAGCGCGTTCCCAGCTAGATTCGTCGTGCGGCATTCCTCGGCGAGTGGTCCTTGAGTCAAGCACGATGTCCACTTCTTTGTCGAACGACGTAGTCATAGTCGTCGTGGGCCGCTTCGAAACTCCTCGTTGAGGGTCCTCCAAGTCTGCATGATAAGGCTTGAGGCAGCTTGCATGGAAGACGGGGTAGATCTTCAGCTTGACGGGGAGCTCGAGCTTGTAGGCAACTTTGCCTACCTTCTTAAGGACGGAGAAGGGGCATTCATACTTGTGAATCAGTTCCTTGTGCACCTTGCGGAACACCTTGAACTACTGCGGTTGAAGCTTGACCATCACCAAGTCCCTTTCCTTGTACTCAACAGGCCTTCGCTTGGCATCGGCCAATTTTTTTATCTTGTGTCCGGCTTTCTCCAAAAATGGTGTCACGATCCGCACCAAAAATTTGGGGTACGAGTGCGTGGGTACGTCCAGCCTACGCTGCAGCATCGGCGGTAGAACGCTGTCTAGGTCACAATACTATCTAATCAATCTCACACTAATATCCAAACTCCATAAGGAGACACAGATATCACAATATAATATGAAAATACTCAATCACATAACTAAAGCATAATAAAATATCGAAGAAAATAAACGAAATACAACACAAGTCTAAACAGAAATAATCTAACTCAAACAATAACATCCAAGTCTCAAAGTATGCCGGAAATAAATCCGGTACCAATAATCTGCTAAAAGAAACCAACTGAATAACTAGTGATCCCGGCTAGACCTCCCGGAATCACACATGGCTACAAGGTCCAAGGCTGCAGCTACTCTCCATGTGGTCCATAATATGTCGGACACTAGTCCTCTAAGTCGCAGTCTGGAAAAATATTTTCAGTCAGGATGGAGCGAAGTACAACCCAAATAACAGTTTCAGTTAATTGATAAGGACTATAAAACAATAAATAGATGATGCTATATACAGAGAGAAGACAATAAATAAATGCAATGGCAAAAATAAAGAGAACAGACAATATGGTAAAGTCACTGCATATATGAAATAAGAGAAAGAGCTACAATATCATATATGGGGTGATGTAGTATATGAACTAAAATGGAGAACTGTAACTATTCTAAATGTTTGAAATAGTAGTTTCGAAATGTGATCGGCTTGGGAACTTGTACGATAGCTACATGGCCTGGCTAATCATACGTGAGGTGTATGATTAACACTAACAATATCTATACTTGTACGATAGGGATTTGATCACATCTCTCACTAGCAATTTTCCTGCCCCCAACTAGTACTGTGGATCCAACTATGATACGTCACGATACACGATCAATGTCCAATATATCATGTATAATATCTAATATCAATGTCGTGTACAATGTCAATACGATAACCAATGTAATATCTCATGACTGCAGATCCAATCTATATACTAGTCCGTGTAGCACAGTGTCAAGAATCAGATGTAACATTTCTAAATACCTGAATTATAGAAATTATCAAATAACGAAAATTATCAGAGAATGTACTCGTCTGTGGTCCTTAGCTGGTATGAATCAGAATCCAAGTCACAGTCCAAATAGCCTATGTATTACAAATTTCCCATGTCAAAAGATAATTTATTTTAATTTATTTAATTCTGGAATAATTACTCTAAAATTCTATTTTAATCTTACTATTCTGATTTTTATGTTAATTCCTAAATTTTATCCAAAGAAACTGAATTTTACCAATTCGAGACTCATGGCATGCAAATCGAGGCAATCTGTTGACCAAAAAGTCAACCGATGCAAACTCGACTTTCATGCATGATTTTCTATAGATTTCAGTGTCAAAAATATGCTAAAATTTATGGCTCGTCCGAATTCAAATTCATTTGAAAATTATTGCACATACCTAAAATCATATTGTGCAACGGTGGTTGATTGTTAACCTAGAAATTCTACAGAATTAACAGCACAGAAATATTTTGTATTAAATCCTGAAAAAATAGATGTCAATTAACTCGACATTAGCTTTCCGAAACTTCAAATGGTTAGTGATTCTGATTCCTGGTTCTCCCGAAATCGCGAAAATACCAAGACGCATCTATTTTCGGACATGCTGTGCTCTACGAATTTTTCAGAATTTAATATTCAGAATTTTGTGAAAAAATTTTATATATTCAGAAAACTAACCTCAATATGGTTCTAACGCAAGAAACTAGGCTGAGTTTG
Organism: Iris macrosiphon; assembly: GCA_036927795.1. Lineage (NCBI taxonomy): Eukaryota > Viridiplantae > Streptophyta > Magnoliopsida > Asparagales > Iridaceae > Iris > Iris macrosiphon. The sequence continues at coordinate 17,158,236 of JAYESA010000019.1, read as the reverse complement.
GAGTCCGAGCTATGAGTAATGGCTTCTGGAAGATGAAGGAAATCATAAATGATATCCCCTCAAATCTCTCTCTCTCTCTCTCAAATAATAGAATAATTAAGATTATTATTATTATTATATATATATATATATATATATATATATATATATATATATATATATATATATATATATATATATATAGATGTTGGCTGCTGAATGAAAAGTTATTGGCTGACATGTGTCAGAATCTGATTAGATGATTTTGTTTATATTATTTGTTTTTGATTTGCCTTTATCAAAACATTATTTAAGTCATTTTAAATCTAAATAACAACATTAAAAATAATCATAAAAATCTGAAAAAATTACAAAAAATATATTTTGAACCTAAAAATCCTAGAAAAATTCTTGGGATAATTTTATATTCATAGGTTTTCTACTATAATTAGGAGAAGCTCTAAAAATTAGTTTTACCTATTTAAATAAAAATAAATATTAAAAATATTCCAAAAATTCTGAAATAATTTCAGAAAATATATAATAATATTATAAACACTAAAAAACTTACGTGGGTCCATTCTATAATCCTGGGCTTGCACAATAATTTCTAGAAGTCCTAAGAAATTAGTTATTAGTCTAAATAACTCCCAATAAATACTAAAATACTCAAAAAATTCTCAAAAAATTCTAAAAAATATATTTGATTTATTAGAACCCAAAATAAAAGTTTAAAACATTTTTAATTATGTTTGATACTAAAATAAATTCTTGAAAGCCCTAGAAAATTACTGTTACTAGTTTTTAATTAACCAAAAATTGTGAAAAAATTTCAATAGCCCGAAATTAACCTAATAACAACATTTAAGCTAAAATTTCAAGATACGGAGGTTACAAATGCCTTGGCAATATCCAACTTCTCCCTGAAGTCCGAGGCAAACTGGTGAGCCAAGGGAGTTTTTTTCGACGTCCCCGTACTCAGTGTGTGTGGGGCGAGCGGTTGTCGACCCATTACCAACTCAAGCGGGCTACTGTGGGACGACTCGCTCATTTGGAGATTGTAGCAGAACTGGGCGATGTCCAAGTGATGCACCCAATCCCGCTAGTTGGCACTCACAAAGTGCCACAAGTACTCCTCGAGTAGGAAATTGAACCACTCCGTTTGTCCGTCCGTCTGTGGGTGGAAACTGGTCGAGAAGTGTAGGTCCGACCCAAGGATCTTGAACACCTTCGTCCAAAACTTTTCTGTGAAGCAGGGGTTTTGTTCCCTGATAATGCTTTTCGGGATGCCCCAAAACTTTACCACATGGAAAATGAACAAGCGCGCGGCCTCCTCTGCAGTGCAGTCCGTTGGTGCAGCTATGAAGGTCCAGTACTTGGAGAATCGGTTTACTACTACAAGGATAGACCCAAGTGTCCCCACCTTAGGCAAGGCAGAGATGAAGTCCATTGAGATATTATCCCATGGCCGACTCGGCACAGGAAGAGGCTCAAGCAGGCCCCCCGGGTCGTTGATGGTCCACCTTGTCTTGCTGGTACACAAGACAAGTGCGCACAAAGTCCTCCACATCCTCGTGCAAGTGAGGCCAATAGTAGGCGACCTCCAATAATGCCAATGTCCTCTTCTAACCCGGATGTCCAACCCACTTGGTGTCGTGGCATTCATTGAGTAGCTGCCTTCACAAGCCACCCTCATTTGGGCACAACTATCTTGTCACCCTTTATGTAGAGAAGACCATCCTTCAGCCAAAACCTTCACATTTTACCTTCTCGAGCGAGCTTTACCAAAGCCTGTGTCAATGGGTCCTCGGCCATACACATCTTGACACGCTCAAGCATGTCACCCTTTCGTAAGTACACCGTTGCTAGCTAGACTTTCCTGCTGAGTGCATCGGCCACATGGTTCTTCTTGCCCGGCTTGTATCACAACTCCATGTTAAACTGGGCCAAGAAGTCTTGCCATCTCGCTTGCTTGGGGGACAGCTTCTTCTGCGTCTAGAAGTAGCTCGTGGCGAAATTGTCTGTCATCACCACAAACTTGGTGCCAAGGAGATAGTGATGCCATGTCCGCAAGCAATGTAACACTGCGTTCATCTCCTTTTCTTGCACAGTATAGCATCATTTTGTTTTATTCAACTTGCGGCTCTCGAATGCAATGGGGTGCCCTTCTTGTGCCAATACCCCTCCAATGGCGAAGTCATATGCGTCAGTATGTACCTCGAACTGCTTGGAGTAGTCCAGCAATGATAAGACAGGTTCCTCCATTAGTGCCCTCTTTAGTGCATCAAATGCCTCCTCGCATTTGGACGTCCAGCTCCATGCGCGATCCTTCCACAACAGGTCTGTGAGTGGTGCGGCTATGGCGGAGTATCCTCAGATGAACCGTCGATAGTAGTTCGCCAGGCCTAAGAATGATCATAGCTCCGTCGGCCTGGTGGGAGCCTTCCACTCTCATATGGCCTGGACTTTCGTCTCGTCCATCCATGTCACACCCCAGTCCCAAAATGCCGAGGGACTGGACACGCGGCAATGGCCAGCAGCACGCACCGATGGACAACCCAATTTAATGGATCCATCAGGGCATGCTTAAGCTGTAGTCTAACAGTAAATAGAACCAATGATACAGGTCACAGATTATTCTAATCTCATCCACAACAGATAATCACAGATTAAATGGCAGAGTAATGCAAATAGAAATAACTATCAAATCTCAAATAAATATCTCGGGAAACAATCCGAGAATATGTCTGATACATCAATGCCAATAGCCAGGAAATAAAGGAACTGGAAAGAGAAATAAATGACTACATACGGCCAATGCTCGGGAGAAGTCCTCTGGTGCGAGCTCGTCTTCAGGTCCTGGTACAGCTCCTGGAAGTGCTCTGGTACGGGGTATCTCTGGATGGATCTCTTCAGCTATACCTGGGGACATAGTCCATTCCAGGTCCTCAGGGGACATAACAAGGTACAGATAATACAAGCCAAAATATAAGCAGTGCAGCAGAATTAAATAAAACAGCAAGGTAAACTATGTAACCAGCTAAGTGATAAATGCAAGTTGAGAGCATCACTAGAACTCAGGCTGAGCCACTACCAGCTCTGTGTTGGGGAGCCGGTAGCAGTAATAACACGTAAAGGGTCTAGCTCAGCTGGAGAGTCTACGACCTCACACTAATAGTATATATATATGAAAATAGCCTGTAGCCTGTGTGTCTCTCCCCACCCAATGTAATCACACGTCCCATGTCCATGTGGCCCCATGTCCATGTCACGTAAGATCATATCTAATGCAACAAGTCATATACTATCTAGGAACATAATGTCAATGCCATAAAGTCTGTATCCTATACAGAATCACCATGAATATCTCAAAAGATCCTGTCCATGAATAGTGTCAAGTGTCCTGGGTTCTGTTGTACTTGATAGGACAAGTACCAAGAGTAAGGGTATCGAATGTCCATCTCTAAATGGCGTACACAATATCGCGTACGGTGTTGACACCCGACTATGATCGGACGCTAAGTACGTCACACGGTCCTAGGTTAAGCATGTACAACAGTTATAATTAAAACAAGAAAATATGCAACAAAATTGTAAAGTTGGCAAGGTATACTTGCCCTTTGATATATAACTAAGCCAAGGAATATTTAGCAAAGACTGCAAGTTTTGGCGAGGTACACTTGCCTGTGGTTCCGGCTCTGATTTCGGCTCTGACTTCAGTTGGAATGGCAGGCGATACTCCGGTTGCTGAAACAAACATCACCATCAGATCCAGAAAATATCAATCAGCTAGAAACGCCTGTCCTTGGGTCCAATTTGGAGACAAGGGCAAAAACGGCAGTTTCGGGTCAAAACGGGGTCCACATGCGGGCCCGCTTTGCACCGAAAAATGTGTCCGAGTTAAAGGTCTCCAAATTCACCAAACTTAGTGTTAACAAGTCAGGAACGATGATACGAACCCAACAGAACTTCCAGAATTAGATTCCGATGAGCCGATCACAAAATTGCCCGTCGAGCGGGGCCTGTGGGGCCCACGACACGCGATTTCGTCAACGTTCTCAGAATCGAACCAAACTTGACCCACAGGACCAGCGTATTGCTACGAGTCTATGGCACAAGTTTCGTCTCGATCCGACGTGTGTACACAAAGTTAGGACGCGTTCCAGAAAGTACGAATACGAGGCGATGTCCGCGGATACGCGTTGATTTTGGTGTGCACGCACACCCGAATCAGCTTCCGTGAAATCCTACACGTCCGTATCGACGATGCGCACGTATCTGTGAAGACCGCGTGCGACCAAGTTGTCCCGTTTGGCGGGGCGTACTCAGTTCCGGGGTGAAACAGGGTCTAGTTTTTCCTGTTTTTGGATCGCGGTGTACGATCACCACAGGACGCGATGCCCCGAGCGGTTTGTCCGGACACCGAGAGGGTCATACAGGCTTCGTAACGCAATTTACGGAATCGAAAACAGAGCTACGAGCAAGAAGATACACGCACCTGAACTGGACCCGAAAACCGGGGTCTGAATCGTGTTCGACACGTGTCCGATTCGGGAAACGAATCTAGGGTTAGGGCTAGGGTTTGGCTCGGGATTTCGGCGGCGGGGACGGCGGCTGGGCGGTCGGGTGGCTGAGGAGGGGGCTGGGGGCACGCGGCGGAGGCGGCGCAGCTGGGAGGCGGTGCTGGGCGGCCGGCCGGTTACTGCTGCGGCCGCTGCTGCTGTCGTCGTGGTGACCGGGGACGGCGGAGCGGGGCACCGGAGGGGAGTTGAGAGGAGGGAGGAGCCGGGTGGTCGTCGGCGAGGGCGGGCGGCGTCGTGGTCGTGGTGGCGGAGTGGGGTTGCCGGTGGCGAGGTGTGTCGACGGGGTCGGCTAGGGCGGTCGGAGGGGACCTTTATAGGGAGGAGAGAGGGGAGCTGGCGCCGGGCAAGGCGGAGGGGCCGGGGTCGTGGCGTGGTGGTCCGGGCGAAGCGGAGCGGAGGCGACGGCTCCGCCGCGAGACGCGGGCACGGGCGGGGACGGGGCTGACTGGGGGTGCGGGTTCGGGCACGGGCGGGTCGGGTGACTGACAGACCCGACCCGACCCGGTTGGGGCTGGGCTGGGTTTAATTAATAATATAATAATAATAATAATAAAATCAGTAATTATTTAATAATAATTAATTAATTAAATAAATAGATTTAGGTGTTTTAAAAATAGGTCCGGGGCCCGATAAATTCCAGAAAAATTGCCCTAAGTCCAGTTTTTTTATTTTACATCCAAAAATATTATTTCTATAATATTTTAATATTGTTTATTATCATTTAAAAATCATTTAAATATTAAAACCCTGTTTTTAATTATAGAAAATTCCTAGAAAATTTTAGAAAATTATGAAAAATCCAAATTTAAATATTTTGAAAAATCAGGGGGTTTACAATACATATCTTACCACGTCCAATCCAATGCCCCAAGAAAGGCACCTCTTGTTGGTCCAAAGAATATTTTTTTCGCTTGACGAAGAGTTGGTTCTCCCTTAGCACCTGGGAAATTGCCTTCAAGTACTCCATGTGCTCCTATATCGTGTTTGAGTCCACGACGATATCGTCAAAATACACCATAACGAACCGATTGAGAAAGGGGTGGAAGATCTTGTTCATCAAAGTACAAAATGTCGCATGAGCAATTTTTAGACCAAAAGGTATAACTAAAATTCATAAGCTCCATACCTCAAGACGCATGCGGTCTTGGCCTCATCTCCTTCGGCTATATGCACCTGATAATATCCCGAGCGCAAATCCAGCTTGGAGAAGTACCTCGCACCTCCCAACTGATCGAATAAGTCTGTCACCAATGGGATAGGGTATTTTTTTTACGGTCACCTTGTTAAGTGCACGATAGTCAATGCACAAATGAAGGCTTCTATCATTCTTCTTCTGAAACAGCACTGGTGCGCCGAATGGGGCCTTAGACGGCCTAATGAATCCAATATCGAGCAGCTCCTTTAGTTGCTTCTTCAACTCCACAAGCTCTGGCGGGACCATGAGGGATGGGGCCATCGTCAAAGATTTTGTGCCTGACTCTAACTCGATGGCGTGGTCCACCTCCCTCTGCGGAGGTAGCCTCTACGGAAGCTCTTGCGGCATGACATCCCCAAACTCCATGAGGACTTTCCTGATCTCAGGTGGAAGATCCCCATGCACGAGCGTCTCCTCCGTCTTGAGCACTGCTAGGTATGTCGTCTCTTCGTGCTTCACACCCTTCTTGAGTTGGATTGCGGAGAGATCTTTCCCCTTCGCGGAATCGCCTCGCACAACATTCACCATGCATGACGAGCCCTCCTCCATGTAAGCCCCCTAAATTTCAGAATTATTAATTGGGGATTTTTCTGGAAATTTTTAGGATTTTTCTGATGATTAAAACCTAGGCGTTGGATATTGAAGGATTTTTAATTTCGGTTAATTCATATTAAAATTTTATGGAAATAATATTTTATGGTGTAAAATGGAAAACCGGGCATGTGGTATTTTTCGGTGAATTTATTGGACTCCGGAATCATTTTTAAAGCCCTAGAAACCAATTTATAATTTAACCGAATTAAATCCGTGTGACGCCCGACATCCCCAGGAGAGCCGAAGCCCAGCCCAAGGAGCGTTGACCCGTTGACCCAGCCCGAATCCTAGGTCTAACCCTAGTCCAATTTCTGTAATGTATAAATACCTATTTTTCCTAAGTTTTCTCTACAAAGAAAAAAAAAAGATCCCCAAATTCTAAAATCCCTAATCCCTAATTACTAACCCTAACCCTAACCTAACCCTAGCCCAGCCGCTCCTCAGTCGATCCCCGGCCGACTCCGGCGCCGCTCCCCGCGACCTCCTTCCCGCGGCCACGTCGACCCCCTTCCCCGCCGTGCCCACGCCACCGCCTCTCCGCCGATGACAGCCTGTGCGACTCCTCGCCCCCTCTCCCACACGTTCTGCCTCCGCCCGCTCGGCCCCGCACCGCCGCCTCCTTCCTCCAGACTTCTCTCCGCCGCCCGCAGCACCGCTCTCTAGTCGAAACCCTAATCCCCATCGACTACCTCGACCCCGCTCCGTCGACGAGCACCCAGCCGTCGACCACCACCGCCTTTCCATCTCGTCCACCTTCCCCGACTTCATCTACCCATCTCCACCGTCCCAACTCCCCTCGTCGGAACCCTAGCTCCCCGTCATCTTCTTCCTCCAGACTCCACAGCCCGACCTCCTCCTCCATCTCCCCCGAGCGCCTCCACAGCGTCCCCTCCTCGACTCCGCCTGAGACTCGCCTCGACCACCGCTCACCCCGAGTCCCCACCAGAATGACCACTTCCTTCCTCCACCCGTCAACCTCCTCAGCAGCACCCCACCACCGTTCTCCTCTACCTGACTCCAGGCAGACCCCGCTCCGACGACCCCGACCGAAACCCTAACCTTCCTTCTCCCAGAACCAACTCTCAGCCGACGCCTGAGCCAACCACGGCGAAGCCCATCCCCGACCAGCGCAGCCTCCGGCGATCTCCGGCTAGCAGCATCGAAACCCTAACCCTGACACAGGACTCGTCGACACAGCGGACACAGCGAAGACAGCGGACACAGCAACTCAAGACAGGACACGAAGGATCCCCTCGGACACGGGAAATCGGTCTTCACGAAGCCCTGTTCAGGTACTCGTAACTTTCTCCTCGTAACTCTGTTTTAATTTCCGTCAGTTGCTACACGTAGACTGTATGACCCTCTCGGTGCCCGTGCAACCCGCTCGGGGCATCGCGTCCTGTGGTGATCGCACACCGTGATCCAAAAACAGGAAAAATAACGCCCTGTTTTACCCCGGAACTGAGTACGCCCCGTCAACCGGGACGACTTGGTCGCACGCGGTCTTTACCGAACCGTGCGCGTCGTTGATACGGTCGTGTGAGATTTCGCAGAAGTCGATTCGGAGGTGCGTGCACCCCGGAATCAACGCGTATCCGCCGACGACACCCCGTATCCGACCTTTCTGGAATACGCTGTAACTTTGTGTACACACGTCGGATCGAGACGAAACTTGTGCCATCGGACTCGTAGCAATATGCTGGTCCTGTGACCCAAGTTTGGTTCGATTCTGAGAACGTTGACAAAATCGCGTATCGTGGGCCCCACAGGCTCCACTTGACGGGCGATTTTGTGATCGGCTCATCGGAATCCAATTCTGGAAGTTCCGTTGGGTTTGTATCATCGTTTCTGACTTGTTGACACTAAGTTGGACAGATTTGGAGACCTTTGACCCGGACACGCTTCTCGGTGCAAAGTGGCCCACATGTGGACCTCGCCTTGGCCCGAAAATGTCATTTTTGCCCTTGTGTCCAAATTGGACTCAAGGATAGGCGTTTCTAGCTATTTGATATTTTCTGAATCTAATGGTGATATTTATTGCAGCAACCGGAGTAGTACCTACATATCACACTGAGACCAGAGCTACAGTTGGAGCCAGGACCCCAGGCAAGTGTACCTTGCCAAACATGCAGCTTTGCTACTTACTTCCTTGACTTAGTTATATATCAGTGGGCAAGTATACCTTGCCAACTTTACATTTCTTGTTGCATTTTCCTTGATTCATTATATTGCTGTGCATGCTTGACCTAGGACCGTGTGACGTACTTAGCGTCCGATTATTAGTCGGGTGCCAACACCGTACGCGGTGTTGTGTATTATCATCTAGAGATGGACATTCGTAACCCCTTTACATTCTCGTACTTGTCTTATCAAGTACACTATAACCCAGGATACTTGACACTATTCATGGACAGGATCTTTCTGAGATATTCATGGTGATTCTGTATAGGATACAGACTTTATGGCATTGACATTATATTCCTAGATACTCTATGACTTCTGCATTAGATACGATCGTGCGTGACATGGACATGAGGTATCATGGACATGAGACGTATGATTACATTGGGTGGGGAGAGACACACAGGCTACAGGCTGACCATATATATACACCCCTATTATTGTGAGGCACAAGACTCTGAAGCCCGAGCTTGGCCCATTACTCATTATTACTGCTGCTACCGGCTCCCCGACACAGAGCTTGTAGCGGTGTCAACCTGAGTTCTAGTGCTGCTCTCAGCTTGCATATCACTTAGCTGGTTATTTAGTATTCCCTTATTGTTCCATCTATTGCTGGAGAGACCCGCAGACTACAGGTTGACTATATTATGCCGGCTACTCAGTCTCCCGCTGAGCTAGACCAACTCATGATACCACCGTTACCGGCTCCCCTACACAGAGCTTGTAGTTGTTTCAACCTGAGTACCATTGATGTTCTCTCTTACAATCCACATAGATGGTTATATAGCTTACCCTATTTATTTCATTTTCTGCTGCACTGCATTTATTTTGGCTTGTATTTTCTGTACCTTGCTGTCCCCTGAGGACCTGGATCCGGACTTTGTCCCCAGGATTAGTAGAGGAGATCCACCCAGAGTTATACAGTACAGGAGCATTAGCAGGAGCTGATACAGGAGCTGTACCGACACCTGAGGACGAGATTGTGCTAGAGGACTTCTCCTGGGTATTGCCTTGTGATACTCATTTATTCTATTTCCAGTTTCTTTATTTCCAGTCTATTGCATTGATGTATCAGACTTGTTCTCGGATTGTTCTCCGAGACACTTTTTATTGTGATTTGTCAGTTTATTTATTTATATTATTCTGGCATTTGATCTGTGATTATCTGTTGTGGATGAGATTAGTATAGACTGTGACTCATATCATTGGACCTACTTATTGTTGTATTACAGCTTAAGCATGCCCCGATGGATCCATTAAATTGGGTTTGTCCATCGGTGTGTGCTGCTGGCCATTATCACGCGTCCGGTCCCTCGATATTTTGGGACTGGGGTGTGACATGGTTTTTGTGGTGGCCCATGCAGGTCAACGACTAAATTGTTCGGTTTCAACTTAGGGACCGAGCAAGCCTGCAATAAGAATAGGATAAGTTTTAGGATCTCATCTACTTGCTTGAATCGTTCTTGACACCTATATCGGATTCGAATTAAATCCTTGACTTGCATCCTGCCTTGATTCCTGAGCGCCTCTTATTGTTTATTTTGGGTGCAGAGTTATGGATTCACGAACAAACAACGAGACTCATCCAGAAATACCACAAGGTGCTGTGATAACCAACAGAGATGAAGTGACACCAGTTAGTAAAGGTCCATCATCACAGCAAGCAAGTCAGCATGCCTCGAGAATCCCGGAAGATGACGTTCCACCATCGACGCAGTTGGCTCCACCGACGCCTACCGTTCCACAAGGGCAGTCTATGGACGAACAACGAATGTTTCGAATGTTCTATGCGATAATGCAAGCCCATCAGAAGGTTCAGGAAGAAGCTCAGCAGATCCAAGCGGAGAAGTTCATCGATAGGTTCAGCTCAGAGTTACGGAAGTTAATCAGCCCCGCTGCAACTACCTTAGACGAGGATGTTCTTACTACAGCAAGACCCATGGTGTGCGACACAAGGATAGGGTGCGACACAAGGATAGGGTCCAGCCAGAAGCGGCCGTATGCATCAGCACCAGACCAAGCACAACAGGAAAGAGCTGCAAAGCGACCACAGATTAATCCACCACCAAGAGCAGCACCCAGAGCCTCATTCCTTCCTACTTGTTACTATTGTGGCAAGATAGGCCATATTGAAAAAGAATGCAGACCCAAGTTAGGATTATGCTTGATTTGCGGAACCAGCCAACACTTCGCTAGGGACTGTTCTCAGCATCGAGAGAAAGTAGTGATGATTCATAAACCAGCCATATCAGCACCAACCGGAGCACCACAGGAAGAAGTTACAAAGAAGTCTCACATGCACCAGCCACTAGAAGCATCTCCGCAAGTACTACCTGTCTGTCCGTATTGTCGCAGGCGAGGCCATATAGAGAACGAGTGCAGACGCAAAAGGAAATTATGCTTAGCTTGCGGATCCAGTCAGCATTTAAAGAAGGAATGCCCCGAACGTCGAGACAGAGCACCAATGAATAACCAACAAGCGTTACCAGTACCAAGGCCAGCCTCTCCAGCATTGGAAGCACCGCGAACGAGAGTTGAAGGAGTTAGACCACCAGCCCCAGGAGGGAATCAGCCGAGGCCACCCTTGGCACCACAAGCAACACTCTTCCAGCAGGCTCAACAGCAGCAGAGGAATCGACTACGAAGACGCGGACAAGCCCTGGCTACGACTTTGGAAGACTCACAGACTCATGGAGTAGCTAATGCCCATAATTTTTTCGTAGTTTTCTGTTTCTAGATTTGTTTTATCTCGTACCTATTGGTTCGTGACCTCAGACTTAACCTATGTAATTTTGAACTTGCTTATAATTGATAACCGTAGAGATTGTAGAGTCTTTTATTATTGCTTATTTTGTTTTTGCCTTTGTGAGCTTGAATTAAGTTGTACCTCCTTTTATCATCATCTAGCGTACTTATATTTGTACTACCTTGACTTATGCTGCTGTTACAGCCTAGTTTTGCAAGCTTATCCTTTTATCGAGCTTGTTTATGACATATGTATTATTGGGTCAACACACTAATACAATTGTCTATTCAGAATCAGTGTATTACGGTCTGATCAACCTTAATGCATTTTGGTTCGCTCTTCGCACGACTACTTTACGTGAATTGAGATATGTAGTTGACTAGTATACTTGCCTTCTAGATATGTCTGAGCATATCGTATCAGTTACATAACTGTACTAATGCGAGCATGCGAACAAAGGATTACCAGAATAGGATTTCAATCCATAATTGTTTTGACAAATCCCATTTGAATTCGTTAAACGCCTCGATTCTGATACTTCTATTATATTACATCACACTTGAACTCTTTATTATTGATCTCCGTCTTTCTTATTTCGGAAAGACGAACCCTCATGCTTGGTATAAGATGATATGTAGATAGTACTAGACATACCCCACAGGCCGGTCGCATTGTTGGTGACCCTTTTATATATGATTAAGGGAATATCATAGGTGATATGTTGGTGTTAAAGATTTGAGGATTCAATAGCATGATTTTATAATTTAGGGCATAGCTTTAGTAGATGTATAGCCTTAGATGATAGATGGGTAAATTCTAAGTTGGGTAGAGACCGCAAAGTCACTTAAGAAGAATCCTATAGACTGTAGTCAAGTGAGATTGGATAGAGAGCACCCTACCATATTTTAATTTCGAGGACAAAATTTTTATAAGTTGGGTAGATTGTAAGCCCCCTAAATTTCAGAATTATTAATTGGGGATTTTTTTGGAAATTTTTAGGATTTTTCTGATGATTAAAACCTAGGCGTTGGATATTGAAGGATTTTTAATTTCGGTTAATTCATATTAAAATTTTATGGAAATAATATTTTATGGTGTAAAATGGAAAACCGGGCATGTGGTATTTTTCGGTGAATTTATTGGACTCCGGAATCATTTTTAAAGCCCTAGAAACCAATTTAGAATTTAACCGAATTAAATCCGTGTGACGCCCGACATCCCCAGGAGAGCCGAAGCCCAGCCCAAGGAGCGTTGACCCGTTGACCCAGCCCGAATCCTAGGTCTAACCCTAGTCCAATTTCTGTAATGTATAAATACCTATTTTTCCTAAGTTTTCTCTACAAAGAAAACAAAAAAGATCCCCAAATTCTAAAATCCCTAATCCCTAATTACTAACCCTAACCCTAACCCTAACCTAACCCTAGCCCAGCCGCTCCTCAGTCGATCCCCGGCCGACTCCGGCGCCGCTCCCCGCGACCTCCTTCCCGCGGCCACGTCGACCCCCTTCCCCGCCGTGCCCACGCCACCGCCTCTCCGCCGATGACAGCCTGTGCGACTCCTCGCCCCCTCTCCCACACGTTCTGCCTCCGCCCGCTCGGCCCCGTACCGTCGCCTCCTTCCTCCAGACTTTTCTCCGCCGCCCGCAGCACCGCTCTCTAGTCGAAACCCTAATCCCCATCGACTACCTCGACCCCGCTCCGTCGACGAGCACCCAGCCGTCGACCACCACCGCCTTCCCATCTCGTCCACCTTCTCCGACTTCATCCACCCATCTCCACCGTCCCAACTCCCCTCGTCGGAACCCTAGCTCCCCGTCATCTTCTTCCTCCAGACTCCACAGCCCGACCTCCTCCTCCATCTCCCCAGAGCGCCTCCACAGCGTCCCCTCCTCGACTCCGCCTGAGACTCGTCTCGACCACCGCTCACCCCGAGTCCCCACCAGAACGGCCACTTCCTTCCTCCACCCGTCAACCTCCTCAGCAGCACCCCACCACCGTTCTCCTCCACCTGACTCCAGGCAGACCCCGCTCCGACGACCCCGACCGAAACCCTAACCTTCCTTCTCCCAGAACCAACTCTCAGCCGACGCCTGAGCCAACCACGACGAAGCCCATCCCCGACCAGCGCAGCCTCCGGCGATCTCCGGCTAGCAGCATCGAAACCCTAACCCTGACACAGGACTCGTCGACACAGCGGACACAGCGAAGACAGCGGACACAGCAACTCAAGACAGGACACGAAGGATCCCCTCGGACACGGGAAATCGGTCTTCACGAAGCCCTGTTCAGGTACTCGTAACTTTCTCCTCGTAACTCTGTTTTAATTTCCGTCAGTTGCTACACGTAGACTGTATGACCCTCTCGGTGCCCGTGCAACCCGCTCGGGGCATCGCGTCCTGTGGTGATCGCACACCGCGATCCAAAAATAGAAAAAACAACGCCCTGTTTCACCCCGGAACTGAGTACGCCCCGCCAACCGGGATGACTTGGTCGCATGCGGTCTTTACCGAATCGTGCGCGTCGTTGATACGGTCGTGTGGGATTTCGCAGAAGTCGATTCGGAGGTGCGTGCACCCCGGAATCAACGCGTATCCGCCGACGACATCCCGTATCCGACCTTTCTGGAACATGCTGTAACTTTGTGTACACACGTCGGATCGAGACGAAACTTGCGCCATCGGACTCGTAGCAATACGCTGGTCCTGTGACCCAAGTTTGGTTCGATTCTGAGAACGTTGACAAAATCACGTATCGTGGGCCCCACAGGCTCCACTTGACGGGCGATTTTGTGATCGGCTCATCGAAATCCAATTCTGGAAGTTTCGTTGGGTTCGTATCATCGTTTCTGACTTGTTGACACTAAGTTGGACAGATTTGGAGACCTTTGACCCGGACACGCTTCTCGGTGCAAAGTGTCCCACATGTGGACCCCGCCTTGGCCCGAAAATGTTATTTTTGCCCTTGTGTCCAAATTGGACTCAAGGACAGGCGTTTCTAGCTATTTGATATTTTCTGAATCTAATGGTGATATTTATTGCAGCAACCGGAGTAGTACCTACAGATCACACTGAGACCAGAGCTACAGTTGGAGCCAGGACCCCAGGCAAGTGTACCTTGCCAAACATGCAGCTTTGCTACTTACTTCCTTGACTTAGTTATATATCAGTGGGCAAGTATACCTTGCCAACTTTACATTTCTTGTTGCATTTTTCTTGATTCATTATATTGCTGTGCATGCTTGACCTAGGACCGTGTGACGTACTTAGCGTCCGATTATTAGTCGGGTGCCAACACCGTACGCGGTGTTGTGTATTGTCATCTAGAGATGGACATTCGAAACCCCTTTACATTCTCGTACTTGTCTTATCAAGTACACTATAACCCAGGACACTTGACACTATTCATGGACAGGATCTTTCTGAGATATTCATGGTGATTCTGTATAGGATACAGACTTTATGGCATTGACATTATATTCCTAGATACTCTATGACTTCTGTATTAGATACGATCGTGCGTGACATGGACATGAGGCATCATGGACATGAGACGTATGATTACATTGGGTGGGGAGAGACACACAGGCTACAGGCTGACCATATATATACACCCCTATTATTGTGAGGCACAAGACTCTGAAGCCCGAGCTTGACCCATTACTCATTATTACTGCTGCTACCGGCTCCCCGACACAGAGCTTGTAGCAGCGTCAGCCTGAGTTCTAGTGCTGCTCTCAGCTTGCATATCACTTAGCTGGTTATTTAGTATTCCCTTATTGTTCCATCTATTGCTGGAGAGACCCGCAGACTACAGGTTGACTATATTATGCCGGCTACTCAGTCTCCCGCTGAGCTAGACCACCTCATGATACCACCGCTACCGGCTCCCCTACACAGAGCTTGTAGTTGTTTCAACCTGAGTACCATTGATGTTCTCTCTTGCAATCCACATAGATGGTTATATAGCTTACCCTATTTATTTCATTTTCTGCTGCACTGCATTTATTTTGGCTTGTATTTTCTGTACCTTGCTATCCCCTGAGGACCTGGATCCGGACTTTGTCCCCAGGATTAGTAGAGGAGATCCACCCAGAGTTATACAGTACAGGAGCATTAGCAGGAGCTGATACAGGAGCTGTACCGACACCTGAGGACGAGATTGTGCTAGAGGACTTCTCCTGGGTATTGCCTTGTGATACTCATTTATTTCTATTTCCAGTTCCTTTATTTTCAGTTCCTTTATTTCTAGACACAGGGGCAAAAGTACCGAACCCGACCCGCCCGTGCCCGAACCCGCACCCCCTAAGACCCCCGCTGCCCGATTCCCCCGCTGCCCGCTCGGCCACGCGCAGCGCCGCCCGCGCTTCCCGGCCGCCCGACCCGCTAGCATCCAGCCCTCCCCGCACGACCCGGTCGCCCCCCCCCCCCCCCGCGTCCGCCGCCGCCTCCCGCGGTCGTCGTGCCACGCTCCCCCGCCCGCTCCGCGCAACCTCGCCACGACCTCCCCTCCTCCGCCTCACCCGCCGCCTAGCCCGGCCATCCCAGCCTCCTCCACCCCCTATAAACCCCTCCTCCGGCCGCCCCCTCGAATCCCCAAACACCCCGACCACCGGCTCCGACCCCGACCGCCGCTCCTCACCGCACTCGCACCGCCGCCAGCCTCCGGCGCCACCCCGCGAGGCCGCCCGTCTCCGCCCGGCCCTCCTCCCTCCACCTCGAGCCTCTGCCCTAGCCGCCTGCCGCAGCTCCCAGTCGACCCCTCGGCCACGCCCAGAGCCTCCTAGAGCCTCCGTCGTGTCCATCGAGCAGCCCTGATCCTGACACGGCATCCTCTGACCCGGACACAGCGGAAACCCTAGGGTGAACAGTACCCTGACACGTGTCGGACACGTGTCGGACACAAAAATTTGGGTTTTTTGGACCCTGTTCAGGTACGCGTATCTTCCTGCTCGTTTACCCGTTTTTGATTCCGTCAGTTGCGTTGCGTAACCTGCATGACCCCCTCGGTGCCCGTGCAACCCGCTCGGGGCATCGCGTCCTGTGGCGATCGTGAACCGCGATCCAAAAACAGAAAAAACAACGCCCTGATTCACCCCGGAACTGGGTACGCCCCGCCAAACGGGACGACTTGGTCGTGCACGGTCTTCGCAGATACGTGCGCATCGTTGATACGGATGTACAGAATTTCGCAGAAGCTGATTCGGATGTGCGTGCACACCGAAATTAGTGCGTATCCGCGGACAACGTCCCGTATCCGACTTTTCTGAATCGTGCCCTAACTTTGTGTACACACGTCGGATTGAAATGAAACTTATGCCATCAGACTCGTAGCAATACGCTGGTCCTGTGACCCAAGTTTGGTTCGATTCTGAGAACGTTGACAAAATCGCGTGTCGTGGGCCCCACAAGCTCCACTTGACGGGCGATTTTGTGATCGACTCATCGGAATCCAATTCTGAAAGTTCCGTTGGGTTCGTATCATCGTTCCTGACCTGTTGACACTAAGTTTGGTGAATTTGGAGACCTTTGATCCTGACACATTTTTCGGTGCAAAGCGGGCCCACATGCGGACTCCGTTTTGACCCAAAATTGTCATTTTTGCCCCTGTGTTCAAATTAGACTCAAGGACAGGCATTTCTAGCTATTTGATATCTTCTGAGCATGATGGTAATGGTTATTTCAGCATCCGGAGGTATATCTAAAAATTTCTCGAGGACAGAACCGTAGTTGGAATCCAAACATCAGACAAATACCTGCACTTCAAGTTTATTCTTTATATTATGATAATTAGTTCCTTGCTCTACTAGCACCATTGGATGATTACACTTAGTGTTAAAATTTGGATTTCATGTCTCAATTTTCGTGTCGGGAGGGAGGATACTAGGAGGCATGTGGTCTACCCTTTCCACCATGTCATGACTGTTAGCTGTTGAGTACGCGACTGTACCATCAGCCTTATACTCGATTGTTCCTGACTGATAGCCGTCTATGACGTGCCTTATTAGCCTTATAATCCCCTACATGCCAACTATGTATTCTAAATACACAACACATAGTTTCTTTGTCTTGTTGCAGTTCTATTTTCTTGTCTCATTATCTTCCTGTTTTACTCATATTCCTGATTTATAGCAACTAACCCTTAGTTAATTTTACTACTTATTATGTATAATTTTTATCGTGATACTTAGTCAGTTTTTACTACTTGTCATAATTATTTAGTTTAAGCTTTGTTGTGTATTGGTACTTTGCTCCTTTCCTGACTGGATCCGTTGACATTTAGGCGATGATGAGGACTATGCCCCCACCTTTTATGGCCCATATGACATAGCAGATGATACTATTGAGGAGCCGGTTCCTACTCAGGAGACTACTTTTGAGGAGTAGTTAGCCAGTTAGCTAGTATTTTCTTTCAGCATAGTACTCGGGTTTGTCCCCGATTTATCTTCTGGTTCTGTATTAAACTGTGGATTTGGATGTCACAAAATTTGTCTTATGAAATCTTAGCATTCCTATTTCCTGTTATTATCCTTGCCTATTTATTCTTGTGAATGAGCTAGATTTTTAAATTACCTGTGAATATGATCTAGACAGCGTACTACCGCCGACACTGCGGCGTAGGCTGGACGTACTCGCGAACCGGTGCCTGAATTATCTGGGTACGGATCGTGACACATTTTTATGGTGGCCTATGCAGGTCAGAGTGTAATATCCTAGAACAGAGTATGAAATAAGTTTGAGAATTTTAGGAAAAGCTCATTCACAGAATAGGATCTTTTATTTCAAATCTTGACATCATTCCTTAGTAAATTTTCCCTATCATCCTTGATTTCCAAGTAATTTATTCTAATCCTACTATCCCTTAATCTTTCAGAATGGTTCAGACAAGGAATACCGTAGGAGGCACATCCGAACCCGTCGAACAGACTGTGCCTGAAACCCTTGCGCTCCCTCCGCCTCCAACTACTCCGACAGTTACTATGGACGGAGCGCAGCTACTCGGAGTATTTCAGGGACTTATAGAATCCCAGAGGGAACATACTGCCCTGCTACGAACTAGCCTTTCAGATGCTCTTCGATCTCAGGAGGCACCACAAAAGAGGCCAGAAAATGCCAAGGACTTCAAGAACCTTGGACCCATGGAATTCTATGGGACTGAAGGTATTCTCTATACCGATGAATGTATAGAAAATATGGAGCGACTCCTGAAAACTGCTCGGGTCCCTGATGATCTTAAGGTGGAATCTGCAAGCCTGCAACTATTCGACATAGCTCGGACTTGGTTTAGAGATGAACCTCAGTTATCTGCTCCTGAGCTCACTTGGGAGAATTTCAAGAGGCTGTTCAAGAAGAAGTTCTATCCCGAAGTGGCTCGAGAAGCTCTCGAAAGTCAATTCGAGAGGCTGGAACAAGGTAATCTTTCTGTTGATGAGTACACTGCTAAATTTAGCAGACTGAGCCACTTTGCAGAATATATGGTTCGTACCCCTGAAGATAGAGCCCGTAGATTTAAGAAGGGGTTGTCTCCTGATATTCGCCTTGCTGTCACCACTAGCCGAGCTCGTACATACGAAGAAATCTTGAGCGTGGCACAAGGTGTTGAAAGATACATGGGACCTAGACTAAAGCGGGAAAGGGATGCTGGAAGTATGGGACCCCACAAACGCCCATTCCAACCACAATTACAGCAGAGGGCCCCGCAACAAACCCAACGTCCTCTCCCTCGAACCACAGCACCCCAACAACAAACTCAAGGACAGAACCAACAAGCTCCCACTTGTGGCTATTGTCAAAAACAAGGTCACACTTGGCAAGTTTGTAGAAAGATGCTAGGTGTCTGTCTATATTACGGATCAGCAGCACATCAAATGAAGGACTGTCCTGCTGCTCAGGGACGCACAGCTGCACAAAAAGTTCCAGTTCAGGCCAGGCCCCCAGCAGCGCAGCAGAGAGGACCCCCACTCCCAACTCAACAACAACGCTTTGCTCAGCACCAGCATCAGCAACAGAGGGGTGCACCTCAATAAGGCCGTGCTTTTACAATGACTCTAGAGAAAGCTGAAGCCACAGCAGATGTGATAACAGGTTCTGTACTTATAAATTCAGTACCAGCCATTACTTTATTTGATTCTGGAGCGTCACATTCATTCATGTCCGTAGATTTTCTTATGAAACTGTCACTACCATATTTTCGGAAAAAGGGTATTTTAGTATTCTCCTATTTAAATAAATATTGTGCATGGTAAATAATTTTTGTTGTATTATTTAATTGTTGTTGGATGTTATTTAATTATTTTGGACTTATTTTAGTGGACCCAACTAGTGTAGTTTGGACCCATGGACCAACATGAATTAAATAGTTAGATTTGGCCCATTTAGAAAGCCCATAGTTAAGGAGATGGATTAAATTAATTAAGTGATTAGACTAGAAGCTTCCTTCCTTAATTATTTCTTCATGAGAGGCCCCAAGGGGTACATTGGACATTTTACAATTGCTTGGGAGAGGGGCAAGGCCGGCCTATTAAAAGAGGGGGGAAATTTCTCTCTCCTCTCATTCTCATTCCAAATCTAGATCTAGAATTTCCCACTCCCAAATTTCCTCCATTCCCATTCCAATTTCCTACCAAATTCATTCCAAATTCTTTCCAATTCACCATTAGAGAAGGAGGAAGTAAGGATCTAGAAGAAGGAAGCAAGGATCTACAAAGAGGAGCAAGGATCTACAATTTGGAAGCAAGTTCTTCTCAATTGGAGGTTTCATTGGGAATCCATCTCCCAATAGGTATAATTCAGATTTTCCTATTTAAATAGCTTCTAAATCTGAGATTTAATCATGTAAAATCAACCTATATGTATGTACTACCCATAGGACTTTGTTTTGTGTTCATAGGAGACCCATGGAGAAAGTTATGGTACTTTTTGTGTTAATTTTGTTGGAATTCCGAATTTACATTTTGTTGTATGTATCAATTGATCCTATAGATCAATTGGACATGAACTTATGTGTTTGGGGCTAGTGTTGTATCCATAATTTGGTATATGTGGTTCGTATCCCAACTATTTGGTGATACGTGTCATTTTGGGGGGTTTTCCCTCCGACACGGGGCTTTGAACATGTCGTATTTTGACACGGACACATAGATCTACTTTTGACACTTTGATTTGTTCATAAATATTATTTGTGACTTGTTTGTGTCCTTCGGGGTGCAATTGGTTGTGTGTTGGACTCGTGTCACATGCGTATCCTAGATCTAGTGGGATACGGTGTGATACTCTCCAATTTGGTGTGTTTATGTGTAGATCTAATTATTTATACTTTAAATTCTTCATTTATAACTAGTAAATATATATAGATATTATATATTATTTTAGTGTATTTATTATGGTATTTATTGTAGCATAGATCTATATTTCTATGTGTTCTAATGTGATATATAAATATATGTATGTAGCTTTCTTGCATGCAAATATATATGTACTTATGTTAATAACATAAATTATACATAAATGTTTTATAAAATATATTTATGTGTTTAAATGTGTAATTATATTATTTATAATTATTATATATTTAATTGTTAATTTAATGAATGTATTTTTATGTGTGCTTCTAGCCATGTAAAATATGTACATTAATATGTGCAATGTGTTTTGTAATTATTAATATTTAAATGTGCAAGTTTATGTGTATATATATACAAGTATATATATTTATTAAATTGTTTTATATATGTATATATATAGGTGTTTTTGTGAGGTATAATACTAATAATAATATATTATTTTATTTGTATAAATATTGGTTTGTATATACATTATTTAGAGTGTGCATTAATTGTATTATTAGTATACTTTGTGTGGGTACCAATTGGGATCTAATTTTGATTCCTAAATTGTTGTATTTTATTTTCTATATTATTTATATAGATGTCTTGTGAGGATGACCTTGGTTTGACCATGTTTGACTTTAGTTGGCTTTAGAGTTGACCATAGTTGACTTTTAACTTAGAATTGATTTATTGACCTAGAAATTGACTAGTTTGACTTGTTCTCTTTTCGGGACCTTGTTTTAATGTGGTATTCCATATCTAGGTCTTCGAGGCACCGAGTCAGACATCTGTGAGACTGTTCTTTGGATTTCAGGCGAGTACATTCTCTGATAGTTTCTCATTTATGATATCCTCTATGTTCGTTGTATCTAGTGTAGATTTACATGTTTCTCTCGACACTATGGTTACACGGATTGGTATATCCGGATCTCGTCATGAGATGTTATTCCTTGGTATATGGTGTATATGGTGCAAGTATTATTTCATTGGTTATCTTGTACATGTACAGACACCGATTCTCGGGGAGACTAGCTATCTTCTTGGAGAATCTAGTGCCATAGCATATCGTGGTTGGATCTATTATACCAGTTGGGGGTGGGGAGTATTAGTATAGATATGTGATCAAATCCCTATTGAATAAAGTATTGGTAAGCGAATAGTGTTGATCATGCACCGCACGTATGATTAGCCAGGCCGCATTGTATCTTGCCCAAGCCGATCACATGTTAAGCTAGTACTCACACACTTAGTCATTAGTATTATTGTTTCATTGGCATATTGTTCATTATTGTATTTCTTTCCAGTATTTCCTTATTGTCTATATATCTCTTGTATCTATTTTGTGCATCTTGTTTATCCACAGCTATTTACTGTTACATAGTTTTTATCATAGATTAGAACTGCTGTTAGAGATGTACTCTGCTCCTTTCCTGACTGGATATATATTTTTCCAGATGACATTGAGGAGTACCCTACCTATTATGGACCCCAGGATGTTGTGGGTTTAGATTCGGAGACCCTGGCTCAAGAGGGACTTATCCCAACTGAGACAGTTGACCCTGGAGTGTAGCTTGTAGTATGATAGTATTTTTTTGTACTGGATTTGTCTCCAGCTTATTTTTGTTACTCTTCAGACTCATTGATGTATTATTTTAAACTCATGAGTTGATGACTATTCTATTCTTATCTGATCCGTGTTCATTCTATCTTAGTTCTGTGATGGGGTACACTATCTTTTGGTGGTTCATTATATTAGATAGACTTTCTAGACAGCGTTCTACCGCCGATTCTACGGTGTAGGCTGGGCGTTTTTTCCGACTAGTACCCTTACCCCGGGTGCGGGTCGTGACACGTTTTTGGTGGTGGCCCATGCAGGTCTAGCTTCACAAGTATGTGATGTCGTGGTAGTGCGACAACTTAGTTGTACTACTGCGAGCCTGCAATAGGATATAGGATATAGGCTGAGATACTCAATCACATCTAGGAAAATTCTTTTGATTCAACTATTCTCCTTTGATATTGATACTTGATCCCTTAAACTGTCCTTTCCTTGATGTCTTACATCTTGTGCTATATTGATCCTCATTCCGTCTTTTTATAAGACATACTCGGAGATACTTGCGGAGGCACGCAAGGTTGAGCGGGATCTGGGTTTGAAGACCAAGAAAGACCGTGATTCTTTTCTGGGGGCCAACGGTAGTGCAGTATCTGCCAAATGTCCTCATTTCCAGTCCAGACCTTTCCAGCAGCCACAGCAGAACCAGACTCCAGCTAGAGCGCCTTTTCACCAGGCACCTCAGCAGCAGAGGCAGTTACAGCCGGCTCCATGCAACTTCTGCAAGAAGCCCGGCCACATCTGGGAAGTTTGCAGGAGGAGGCTAGGAGTTTGTTTGTATTATGGTACTGAAGGGCATCAATCGAGGGAGTGTCCTCGTCGTGCAGTTCAAGGAGCAGCTCCAGCTCCGAGGACACAGACGAGACCACCTACAGCACAGCCGAGGGGACCGCTTCTGACACAGCAGCAGCGTTTTGTCCAGCATCAACAGCAGGGAGGTGCTCGGCAGGGACGAGCGTTTGCTATGACCGTCGAAGAGGAGGAACCCACCGGAGATGTTATCGCAGGTTCTATTCTTCTTGATTCTATTCCAGCTTTAGCTTTGTTTGATAGTGGTGCTTCCCATAGTTTTGTATCTGTTTCTTTTGCTCTGAAGCATGGTTTGGTAGCTGAGTCTTTGCTTAGGACTTGCAAGATCATGACCGGGGGAGGCATTATCCTAGTTAATGATATTTGTAAGGATCGGAGAGTTACTCTGGGAGGCCGGGAGTTGAGTGCGTGTCTACTTGTAATGCCACTTCCAAGCTATGACATTGTACTTGGGATGGATTGGTTGAGTAGGCACCGTGCTAGCATAGACTGTAGAGGAGGTAGAGTTTTGTTTGGTTT
This sequence comes from Iris macrosiphon, assembly GCA_036927795.1. Taxonomy (NCBI): domain Eukaryota; kingdom Viridiplantae; phylum Streptophyta; class Magnoliopsida; order Asparagales; family Iridaceae; genus Iris; species Iris macrosiphon. Next base: position 17,134,690 of record JAYESA010000019.1, on the reverse strand, counting down.
GCCAGGAGAGCCAGAGTTCGAGTTTACTAGAGGAGCTGCGGAGCAGGAAGAAGGCATTATTTGTGGAGCTATGGTAGAAGACAAGGAGTTGCCACATCCGTTGATAGCAAAATTTTTGGATGTGTTTCCTGAAGAATTGCCAGGATTGCCACCAGATCGAGATGTTGAATTTTTTATAGACTTGGTGCCAGGTGCAGAACCAATTTCGCAATATGTCTATAGAGTAAACAACAGCGAGCTGGTCGAATTGAAGAAGCAGGTGGACGAATTGCAGGATAAGGGGTTTATCAGATCGAGTTCTTCACCATGGGGAGCCCCGGTATTGTTTGTACCGAAGAAGGATGGATCGGTGCGCATGTGCATTGATTACAGGGCTTTAAATAATCTCACTATCAAGAATAAGTATCCTTTGCCACGGATTGATGATCTGTTTGATCAGTTGAGTGGTGCGAAGGTGTTTTCTAAGATAGATTTGAGATCATGCTACCATCAAGTGAAGGTGAAGCCGGAGGACATACCGAAGACTGCTTTTAGAACTCGGTATGGTCAGTTCGAGTTTATGGTGATGCCGTTTGGTTTGACTAATGCACCGACGGTATTTATGAACTTGATGAACAAGGTGTTCCACCAGTACCTTGACAAGTTCGTGGTGGTGTTCATCGACGACATACTCATATACTCGAGGACACCGGAGGAGCATGAGGAGCATTTGAGGATTGTGTTGGATGTGCTGAGGAAGGAGAAGCTGTATGGAAAGTTGTCCAAATGTGAGTTTTTCTTGGACAAAGTAGAATTCTTGGGGCATGTTGTGACTGGTGATGGTATTTCAGTGGATCCGAAGAAGATTTCAGCAGTGGAATCTTGGAAGACTCCGAGTTCAGTAGTAGAGATCAGGAGTTTCTTGGGATTGGCAGGCTATTACAGGAAGTTTGTGCAAGATTTTTCGAGGATTGCCGAGCCGATGACCAGACTCACAAGGAAGGATATGGAGTTTGTTTGAACGGAGGATTGTCAGGTTGCTTTTAAGGAGTTAAAGAAGAGGTTGACGTCTGCTCCTATTTTGACGTTGCCATCAGGGTCCGGAGGTTTTACTATTTATAGTGATGCATCGGGGAAGGGTTTAGGTTGTGTTCTTCAGCAGCATGGGAAAGTGATTGCCTATGCATCCAGGCAATTACGTCCTCATGAAAAGAACTATCCTACCCATGATTTGGAGTTGGCAGCTGTCATATTCGCCCTGAAGTTGTGGAAACATTATTTGTACGGAGAGCGTGTGGAGATCTTCACAGACCACAAAAGCTTGAAGTACGTTTTCACGCAGAAGGAGTTGAACATGAGGCAGCGTCGGTGGTTGGAATTGATGAAGAATTTTGATATCTCTTTGCAATATCATCATGGGAAAGCCAATGTAGTTGCCGATGCTTTGAGCAGGTATCCGGTAGCTATGTTCTTAACGTAGGATCGATATTTGTTGGAGGACTTGGAGAGCTTGGGCATTGAGGTGATTGTTCCTGGGTGTGCTATGCAGATGTGGGGATTGCAGATACACTCAAATTTGATGGACAAGATCAAGGCAGCCCAGTATGATGATGTATCTTTGAGGAGTATCAGAGCTCAGGTGAGAGCAGGATTGGAGGATGATTTCACTATTGCAGAGGATGGATCCTTGAGGCATGGAGTTAGATTGTGTGTGCCTAGTGGGGAGTTGCGCGAGGAGGTATTGCAGGAAGCGCATCACTCTCAGTATTCCATATATCCAGGTGCTAACAAGATGTATCGGGATATGCGAAAGAGTGTGTGGTGGTATGGCATGAAGAGGGAAGTGGCACAGTTTGTATCCAGATGCTTAGTGTGCCAGCAGGTGAAAGCCGAGAGGCAGAGGCCAGGAGGGTTACTTCAGCCATTACCCATTCCAGAGTGGAAGTGGGAACACATTACTATGGATTTTGTGTCCGGACTTCCACGATCTCCAGGAGGGAAAGACGCGATTTGGGTCATTGTTGATAGATTGACCAAGTCGGCCCACTTTTTGCCTTTCAAAGTGGGTTTGTCTACGGAGAAGCTGGCAGAGATGTATGTGAGGCAGATCGTTAGGATACACGGAGTTCCCGTCAGCATAGTCTCAGATCGAGATAGTCGTTTCACTTCTCATTTCTGGAGGAGTTTGCAGGAGAGTTTGGGCACTCAGCTCAAGTTCAGTACTGCATATCATCCCCAGACAGATGGGCAGTCAGAGAGGACTATCCAGACTCTCGAGGATATATTGCGCACTTGTGTACTAGATTTTGGGGGTTCTTGGGAGGACTATCTCCATTTGGTAGAGTTTGCTTACAACAACAGTTACCAGGCCAGTATAGAGATGTCACCTTTTGAAGCTCTATATGGTCGGAGGTGTCATACTCCTTTGTCTTGGGACGATGTTGGAGAGAGAATTTTGCTTGGGCCAGAGATGGTTGTGGATGCAGCGGAGAAGGTTCATTTGATCAGAGACAGACTTCGAGTGGCGCAGGACAGCCAGCGGCATTGGGCCGATAGCCATCGGAGACCTTTGGAGTTTGAGGTATAGTTTAGATTTTGTTTGTGCTTGTTCTTATTTGTTATAGATTAAGTTCTTAAGATGGTATTTTATTCTAGGTGGGTGGTTTGGTGTTTCTGAGGATTTCTCCGACACGAGGCACGATTCGCTTCGGTGGAGGCGGAAAGCTTAGTCCGCGATTCATCGGACCTTTCACTATTCTAGAGAGGGTCGGTGCAGTTGCTTATAGACTAGACTTGCCACCTGCATTGGAGGGAGTGCACAACGTGTTTCATGTGTCGCAGTTGAGACGATACGTGGCAGATCCTAGTCATGTATTGGATCACTCAGAGATAGAGGTGGGCCCTACTCTTAGCTATCCAGAGCAGCCAGTTGAGATTCTGGATCGGAGAGAGAAGGTGCTGAGGAACCAGACTATTCCTTTGGTACGCGTCGCATGGAGGCATCACTCTCCGGGGGAGTCTACCTGGGAGAGAGAGGATGACATGCGAGAGCGTTATCCATATTTGTTTGTACCTTGAGGTATGTTATTTTCTAGTTATGTTCTGTTCATTAGTTAATTATGATTCTTTAGTTCTGTTCTATGATTTTTCTGGGGGTAGTTTTCATCTTTAAATTTCGAGGACGAAATTATTTTAAGGAGGGTAGACTTGTCACTACCACATTTTAGGAAAAAGGGTATTTTAGTATTCTCCTATTTAAATAAATATTGTGCATGGTAAATAATTTTTGTTGTATTATTTAATTATTGTTGGATGTTATTTAATTATTTTGGACTTATTTTAGTGGACCCAACTAGTGTAGTTTGGACCCATGGACCAACATGAATTAAATAGTTAGATTTGGCCCATTTAGAAAGCCCATAGTTAAGGAGATGGATTAAATTAATTAAGTGATTAGACTAGAAGCTTCCTTCCTTAATTATTTCTTCATGAGAGGCCCCAAGGGGTACATTGGACATTTTACAATTGCTTGGGAGAGGGGCAAGGCCGGCCTATTAAAAGAGGGGGAAAATTTCTCTCTCCTCTCATTCTCATTCCAAATCTAGATCTAGAATTTCCCACTCCCAAATTTCCTCCATTTCCATTCCAATTTTCTACCAAATTTATTCCAAATTCTTCCCAATTCACCATTAAAGAAGGAGGAAGCAAGGATCTAGAAGAAGGAAGCAAGGATCTACAAAGAGGAGCAAGGATCTACAATTTGGAAGCAAGTTCTTCTCAATTGGAGGTTTCATTGGGAATCCATCTCCCAATAGGTATAATTCAGATTTTCCTATTTAAATAGCTTCTAAATCTGAGATTTAATCATGTAAAATCAACCTATATGTATGTACTACCCATAGGACTTTGTTTTGTGTTCATAGGAGACCCATGGAGAAAGTTATGGTACTTTTTGTGTTAATTTTGTTGGAATTCCGAATTTACATTTTGTTGTATGTATCAATTGATCCTATAGATCAATTGGACATGAGCTTATGTGTTTGGGGCTAGTGTCGTATCCATAATTTGGTACATGTGGTTCGTATCCCAACTATTTGGTGATACGTGTCATTTTGGGGGGTTTTCCCTCCGACACGGGGCTTTGAACATGTCGTATTTTGACACGGACACATAGATCTACTTTTGACACTTTGATTTGTTTATAAATATTATTTGTGACTTGTTTGTGTCCTTCGGGGTGCAATTGGTTGTGTGTTGGACTCGTGTCACATGCGTATCCTAGATCTAGTGGGATACGGTGTGATACTCTCCAATTTGGTGTGTTTATATATAGATCTAATTATTTATACTTTAAATTCTTCATTTATAACTAGTAAATATATATAGATATTATATATTATTTTAGTGTATTTATTATGGTATTTATTGTAGCATAGATCTATATTTCTATGTGTTCTAATGTGATATATAAATATATGTATGTAGCTTTCTTGCATGCAAATATATATGTACTTATGTTAATAACATAAATTATACATAAATGTTTTATAAAATATATTTATGTGTTTAAATGTGTAATTATATTATTTGTAATTATTATATATTTAATTGTTAATTTAATGAATGTATTTTTATGTGTGCTTCTAGCCATGTAAAATATGTACATTAATATGTGCAATGTGTTTTGTAATTATTAATATTTAAATGTGCAAGTTTATGTGTATATATATACAAGTATATATATTTATTAAATTGTTTTATATATGTATATATATAGGTATTTTTGTGAGGTATAATACTAATAATAATATATTATTTTATTTGTATAAATATTGGTTTGTATATACATTATTTAGAGTGTGCATTAATTGTATTATTAGTATACTTTGTGTGGGTACCAATTGGGATCTAATTTTGATTCCTAAATTATTGTATTTTATTTTCTATATTATTTATATAGATGTCTTGTGAGGATGACCTTGGTTTGACCATGTTTGACTTTAGTTGGCTTTAGAGTTGACCATAGTTGACTTTTAACTTAGAATTGATTTATTGACCTAGAAGTTGACTAGTTTGACTTGTTCTCTTTCCGGGACCTTGTTTTAATGTGGTATTCCATATCTAGGTCTTCGAGGCACCGAGTCAGACATCTGTGAGACTGTTCTTTGGATTTCAGGCGAGTACATTCTCTGATAGTTTCTCATTTATGATATCCTCTATGTTCGTTGTATCTAGTGTAGATTTACATGTTTCTCTCGACACTATGGTTACACGGATTGGTATATCCGGATCTCGTCATGAGATGTTATTCCTTGGTATATGGTGTATATGGTGCAAGTATTGTTTCATTGGTTATCTTGTACATGTACAGACACCGATTCTCGGGGAGACTAGCTATCTTCTTGGGGAATCTAGTGCCATAGCATACCGTGGTTGGATCTATTATACCAGTTGGGGGTGGGGAGTATTAGTATAGATATGTGATCAAATCCCTATTGAATAAAGTATTGGTAAGCGAATAGTGTTGATCATGCACCGCACGTATGATTAGCCAGGCCGCATTGTATCTTGCCCAAGCCGATCACATGTTAAGCTAGTACTCACACACTTAGTCATTAGTATTATTGTTTCATTGGCATATTGTTCATTATTGTATTTCTTTCCAGTATTTCCTTATTGTCTATATATCTCTTGTATCTATTTTGTGCATCTTGTTTATCCACAGCTATTTACTGTTACATAGTTTTTATCATAGATTAGAACTGCTGTTAGAGATGTACTCTGCTCCTTTCCTGACTGGATATATATTTTTCCAGATGACATTGAGAAGTACCCTACCTATTATGGACCCCAGGATGTTGTGGGTTTAGATTCGGAGACCCTGGCTCAAGAGGGACTTATCCCAACTGAGACAGTTGACCCTGGAGTGTAGCTTGTAGTATGATAGTATTCTTTTATACTGGATTTGTCTCCAGCTTATTTTTGTTACTCTTCAGACTCATTGATGTATTATTTTAAACTCATGAGTTGATGACTATTCTATTCTTATCTGATTCGTGTTCATTCTATCTTAGTTCTGTGATTGAGTACACTATCTTTTGGTGGTTCATTATATTAGATAGACTTTCTAGACAGCGTTCTACAGCCGATTCTGCGGCGTAGGCTGGGCGTTGTTTCCGACTAGTACCCTTACCCCGGGTGCGGGTCGTGACACATTTTTGGTGGTGGCCCATGCAGGTCTAGCTTCACAAGTATGTGATGTCGTGGTAGTGCGACAACTTAGTTGTACTACTGTGAGCCTGCAATAGGATATAGGATATAGGCTGAGATACTCAATCACATCTAGGAAAATTCTTTTGATTCAACTATTCTCCTTTGATATTGATACTTGATCCCTTAAACTGTCATTTCCTTGATGTCTTACATCTTGTGCCATATTGATCCTCATTCCGTCTTTTTATAAGACATACTCGGAGATACTTGCGGAGGCACGCAAGGTTGAGCGGGATCTGGGTTTGAAGACCAAGAGAGACCGTTATCGGAAGTTTGTGAAGGACTTTGCTAGAATTGTTGAACCAATGACGAAATTAACAAGGAAGAATGAAGAATTTATATGGATTGATGAATGTCAACATGCTTTTGAAGAATTAAAAAAAGGCTGACTACTGCCCCTATTCTGACCTTACCATCTGGAACCGGAGGATTCGCTATATACAGTGATGCTTCTGGAAAAGGTCTAGGTTGTGTATTGGAGCAGAACAAAAAAGTAATAGCATATGCTTCTAGACAGCTTCGACCTCATGAAAAGAACTATCCAACTCATGACTTAGAATTAGCAGCTGTTATCTTTGCTCTTAAGCTATGGAAGCACTATCTTTATGGAGAAAGGGTAAAAATCTTTACAGATCATAAAAGTCTAAAATATATCTTTACTCAAAAAGAGCTGAACATGAGGCAAAGAAGGTGGCTGGAGTTAATGAAGGATTTTGACATCACCCTTCAATATCATCCGGGGAAGGCCAACGTAGTTGCTGATGCTCTAAGCAGATATCCTATGGCAATGTACTTGACGATGGACCGACACTTGCTTGAGGACTTGGAAAGTTTGGGAATTGAGGTAATTATTCCAGGAATAGAAGGTCAGATGATGAATTTGAAAATCCAATCTACCTTAATGGATAAGATTAAGGAGACTCAGTTTCAAGACAAAGGCCTACGAAGCATTCGAGGCCAAGTGCAAGCTGGATTATTGGAGGAATTCAAAATTCATGAAGATGGATCACTAAGACATGGAGATAGATTATGTGTACCTCAAGGAGAGATAAGAGAAGAAATTATGCAAGAGGCACACAGATCACAATACTCTATACATCCAGGAGCCAACAAAATGTACAAAGACCTAAGGATGCATGTTTGGTGGTATGGCATGAAAAGAGAAGTAGCCAAGTTCGTATCTCGTTACTTAGTGTGCCAACAAGTCAAGGCTGAAAGACAAAGACCTGGGGGATTGCTTCAACCACTACCCATTCCGGAGTGGAAGTGGGAACATATTACTATGGATTTTGTTTCTGGGCTTCCAAGAACACCTAGTGGGAAGGATGCTATCTGGGTGATAGTGGATAGGCTGACCAAGTCTGCACATTTTCTACCCTTCAAAGTAGGGCTACCTACGGAAAAGTTGGCAGATTTATATGTTCGTCAGATTGTTAAATTGCATGGAGTTCCAGTAAGTATTGTCTCCGACCGAGATTCAAGATTTACCTCTCACTTCTGGAGGAGCTTACAAGCTAGCTTGGGGACTCAACTTAAATTCAGTACAGCTTATGATCCCCAAACCGATGGACAATCTGAACGTACAATTCAGACACTTGAAGATATGCTCCGTACATGCGTTCTGGATTTTGGAGGATCGTGAAAAGATTATCTACATCTTGTGGAGTTCTCTTATAATAACAGTTACCAAGCAAGTATTAAAATGACTCCATTTGAGGCTTTATATGGACGAAGATGTCGTACCCCACTATCATGGGATGATGTAGGAGAAAGAGCTTTACTGGGACCAGAGATGGTGGTCGATTCAACCGAGAAGGTGAAACAAATAAGGGAAAGACTTCGTGTGGCTCAAGACAGGCAACGACATTGGGCAAATAGCCATCGAAGACCATTGGAATTTGAGGTAATCAATTTATGAAATTCAAGTTAATTTGACATTATGATTATGGAACTAAGACTTGATTATGATTTTATTAAAGGTTGGAGAATTAGTATTCTTGAAGATTTCTCTGACACGTGGCACCATTAGGTTCAGAAGGAGCGGAAAACTCAGCCCAAGATTTATTGGACCGCTTGGCGTACAGGAGAGAATCGGAGAAGTGGCATACCGTCTGGCCTTGCCACCCACTCTAGATGGGGTCCATAACGTATTCCACGAATCGCAACTGAGAAAATACGTGTCAGATCCAAGTCATATTTTGGATCATTCAGAGCTCGAAGTGGGCCCAAGCTTGACTTACCAAGAGCAACCTGTGGGGATACTGGACCGAACGGAGAAAGTTCTAAGGAATCAAGTTATTCCCCTTGTTCGTATAGCTTGGAGGCATCATTCTCCCGGCGAATCCCCCTGGGAGCGAGAAGACGAGATTAGGGAGCGCTATCCCTATCTTTTTGAACCTTGAGGTATATTTGAACTCTCGATCCTTCTTTTCTTGCCATTGTTAATTTTTAAATTTCGAGGACAAAATTTTTATAAGTTGGGTAGATTGTAAACCCCCTGATTCTTTCAAGATTTTTTAAACTAGATTTTTCAGAATATTCTGGGATTTTTCGGGAATTTTTGCTAATTAAAAACAAGATGATTTTGGCATTAAATAAAATTAATGTTTTTAAAATATATTAAAATATTATAAAAATAATATTTTATGGTGTAAAATGAAAAACTGGACTTAGAAATTTTTTTCAGGAATTTATTGTTCTCCGGACCTATTTTTAATCACCTCAAAACTATTTTTATTATTATTTACCTAATTATTATTATTATTATTATTATTTTTATTTAATTAAAAATAATCCAGCCCAAAACCCTAGCCCAGCCCATGGGTTATCGGGTCGGGTCCGCCCGACCAAATTCGACCCGCCCGTGCCCGAACCCGCACCCCCCACGACCCCCGCTGCCCGATTCCCCCGCCGCCCGCTCGGCCACGCGCAGCGCCGCCCGCGCTTCCCGGCCGCCCGACCCGCTAGTATCCAGCCCTCCCCGCACGACCCGGTCGCCCCCCCCCCCCGAGTCCGCCGCCGCCTCCCGCGGTCGCCGCGCCACACCGGCCACGCTCCCCCGCCCGCTCCGCGCAACCTCGCCACGAACTCCCCTCCTCCGCCTCACCCGCCGCCTAGCCCGGCCATCCCAGCCTCCTCCACCCCCTAGAAAACCCTCCTCCGGCCGCCCCCTCGAATCCCCAAACACCCCGACCACCGGCTCCGACCCCGACCGCCGCTCCTCACCGCACTCGCGCCGCCGCCAGCCTCCTGCGCCACCCCGCGAGGCCGCCCGTCTCCGCCCGGCCCTCCTCCCTCCGCCTCGAGCCTCTGCCCTAGCCGCCTGCCGCAGCTCCCAGTCGACCCCTCGGCCACGCCCAGAGCCTCCCCAAGCCTCCGCCGTGTCCGCCGAGCAGCCCTGACCCGGACACGGCATCCTCTGACCCGGACACAGCGGAAACCCTAGGGTGAACAGTACCTTGACACGTGTCGGACACAAAAATTTTGGTTTTTTGGACCCTGTTCAGGTACGCGTATCTTCCTGCTCGTTTACTCGTTTTTGATTCCGTCAGTTGCGTTGCGTAGCCTGCATGACCCCCTCGGTGCCCGTGCAACCCGTTCGGGGCATCGCGTCCTGTGGCGATCGCGAACCGCGATCCAAAAACAGAAAAAATAACGCCCTGATTCACCCCGGAACTGGGTACGCCCCGCCAAACGGGACGACTTGGTCGCGCGCGGTCTTTGCAAATACGTGCACGTCGTTGATACGGACGTGCGGGATTTCACAGAAGCTGATTCGGATGTGCGTGCACACCGGAATCAGTGCGTATCCGCGGACAACGCCCCGTATCTGACTTTTTTGAATCGTGCCCTAACTTTGTGTACACACGTCGGATTGAAACAAAACTTGCGCCATCGGACTCGTAGCGATACGCTGGTCCTGTGACCCAAGTTTGGTTCGATTCTGAGAACGTTGACAAAATTGCGTGTCATGGGCCCCACAGGCTCCACCTGACGGGCGATTTTGTGATCGGCTCATCGGAATCCAATTCTGGAAGTTCCGTTGGGTTTGTATCATCGTTTCTGACCTGTTGACACTAAGTTTGGCAAATTTGGAGACCTTTGATCCTGACATATTTTTCGGTGCAAAGCGGGCCCACATGCGGACTCCGTTTTGACCCGAAATTGTCATTTTTGCCCCTGTGTCCAAATTGGACTCAAAGACAGGTATTTCTAGCTATTTGATATCTTCTGAGCATGATGGTAATGGTTATTTTAGCATCCGGAGTTATATCTGGAAATTTTCCGAGGACAGAACCGTAGTTGGAATCCAAACATCAGACAAATACCTGCACTTCAAGTTTATTCTTTATATTATGATAATTAGTTCCTTGCTCTACTAGCACCATTGGATGATTACACTTAGTGTTAGAATTTAGATTTCATGTCTCAATTTTCGTGTCGGGAGGGAGGATACTAGGAGGCATGTGGTCTACCCTTTCCACCATGTCATGACTGCTAGCTGTTGAGTACGCGACTGTACCATCAGCCTTATACTCGATTGTTCCTGACTGATAGCCGTCTATGACATGCCTTATTAGCCTTATAACCCCCTATATGCCAACTATGTATTATAAATATACAATTTTACACACATAGTTTCTTTGTCTTGTTGCAGTTCCATTTTCTTGTCTCATTATCTTCCTGTTTTACTCATATCCCTGATTTATAACAACTAACCCTTAGTTAATTTTACTACTTATTATGTATAATTTTTATCGTGATACTTAGTCAGTTTTTACTACTTGTCATAATTATTTAGTTTAAGCTTTGTTGTGTATTGGTACTTTGCTCCTTTCCTGACTGGATCCGTTGACATTTAGGCGATGATGAGGACTATGCCCCCACCTTTTATGGCCCATATGACGTAGCAGATGATACTATTGAGGAGCCGGTTCCTACTCAGGAGACTACTTTTGAGGAGTAGTTAGCCGGTTAGCTAGTATTTTTTTTCAGCATAGTACTCGGGTTTGTCCCCGATTTATCTTCTGGTTCTGTATTAAACTGTGGATTTGGATGTCACAAAATTTGTCTTATAAAATCTTAGCATTCCTATTTCTTGTTATTATCCTTGCCTATTTATTCTTGTGAATGAGCTAGATTTTTAAATTACCTGTGAATATGATCTAGACAGCGTACTACCACCGACACTGCGGCGTAGGCTGGACGTACTCGCGAACCGGTGCCTGAATTATCTGGGTGCGGGTCGTGACACCCTATTTGCAAATAAGCCCCTTTACTTTTGGGTATTTGCATATGAAGGAAAAGTGATGGGGATTTGGTATGAGAAGTGGTGTTTGGTGTTATGAAGGGTGAGGGGTGTTGTGTGTTTTGTATGGACTTCATGAATGGGGTATTGGATTAAATTGGGGTTAAGGTAGGATTAGTCAAAGTTGGTATCCCCAATTTAGTTAAAATAAAGTGTCATGTGCTCTTAAATTAAATGAGGGCACATGGGATCTTAATTAGGAGTGACACAAAGGTCATAAACGATGTAGGCTTGGTGTCAGTCTTGGCCCCTTTAATTGGTTCGACGAAACAGGTTGAGTTTGTGTCCCAAAATTGATAGCAACGACATAGGTATGCGACATAGGTTTAAAGAATTGATTTCGGGATGGGAAAGTTGTGCAATTAAATTAGAGCACAAGGGATTGTGTTTGTTAGTGACGAAAAAGTTCAGCGCCTAGGTTGGCTTGTCAAGTCAAGAGTGCAATAATTTGTTGAAAATTAAGGGCTATTGTTGGGCTCCAAATATTATAGCAATGGTAAGGTACACCTAGGGTTTAAATTAAAGAACCAGTCAAATGCAACATAATTTCTAAACCTCAAACACCCTGATATTAAACCAAATTTTTAACCCTACATAGTCTACCTAAAAATAATAATAATAAACAAAAAAATTTGAGGGGGTTCACACTTGTCATAAACAGAAATCGAACTTATAAGCATTAACTTAAACTTGTGATCATAAAATTGCTTTATAAACATAAACTTGTATATAAAATTGTCTTGTATGTAACACCCCGTTCCGTTCAAGCAGACTGCTGATTCAAACGGCAAAAGTGCAATATCCCGACCCGCTTTGCACAGGCAAGAATACTCGTTTGAGGCAAATGATATCCAGACTTGTTCCTATAGGAGTTCGGCTTAGACTTTCAGAGGCTCGCTCGACGTATCGCTCAACCGAGGCGAATCATCGCTAAGGTGGGTGACTACGGTGAACTTATCTTTGCTTAGCCAGCACACTTAAAATGTGGAACGTTACATGCTAGTCGCTAGGTGAATCACCTCCTGCATGCTAATAAGAATACAACGCACCTAGCTAAAGGAATAATCCTAACTCGTATTGCTTGTGCTAGAACATGGAAATAAAATATTGTTTATATTCAGACCCTCGCATGCTACCCTAGATTATGTCGCTCGGAAAAGTCCCTTACGGTTTCACCTCTCGGCTTACCTTCGGGCCCGAGCCAATGTGATTGCTTGAGTTCCTTAGAAATGTCACTACCACAATTTCTAGGAAAGGGTATTTTAGTCTTTTTCTATTTAATTAAATATTGTGCATTGTAAATAATCATTTGTTGTATTATTTAATTATTGTTAGATATTATTTAATTATTTTAGACTTATATTAGTGGACCCAACTAGTTTAGTTTGGACCCATGGACCAACATGAATTAATTAGTTAGACTTGGCCCATTTAGAAAGCCCATTGTTAAGGAGATGGATTAAATTAATTAAGTCATTAGACTAGAAGCTTCCTTCCTTAATTATTTTTTCATGAGAGGCCCCAAGGGGTACATTGGACATTTTATAATTGCTTGGGGAAGGGGTAAGGCCGGCCTATATTAGAGGGGGGGAATTTCTCTCTCCTCTCATTCTCATTTCCAAATCTAGATCTAGAATTCCCCACTCCCAAATTTCTTTCATTCCCATTCCAATTCCCTACCAAATTTATTTCAAATTCTTCCCAATTCACCATTAGAAAGTTGAGAAGCAAGGATCTAGAAGGAGGAAGCAAATATCTACAAAGAGGAGCAAGGATCTACAATTTGGAAGCAAGTTCATCTCAATTGGAGGTTTCATTGGGAATCCATCTCCCAATAGGTGTAATTCAGTTTTTCCCATTAAAATAGCTTCTAAATCTAAGATTTAATCATGTAAAATCAACCTATATGTATGTACTACCCATAGGACTTGGTTTTGTGTTCATAGGAGACCCATGGAGAAAGTTATGGTACTTTTTATGTCAATTTTGGAGGAATTCCGAATTTACATTTTGTTGTGTGTGTCAATTGATCCTATAGATCAATTAGGCAGTGCTTATGTGTTTGGGGCTAGTGTCGTATCCATAATTGGGTACATGTAGTTCGTATTCCAACAATTTGGTGATACGTGTCGTTTTGGGGATTTTTCCTACGACACGGGACTTTGTACATGTCGTATTTTGACACGGACACATAGATCTACTTTTGACACTTTGATTTGTTCATAAATATTATTTGTGACTTGTTTGTGTCCTTCGGGATGCAATTGGTTGTGTGTTGGACTCGTGTCGCATGCGTATCCTAGATCTAGTGGGATACGGTCTGATACTCTCCAATTGTGTGTGTTTTTGTATAGATCTAATTATTTATGCTTTAATTCTTGTATAATAATTAGTAAATATATATATATATGTTATATATTTATTTTAGTGTATTTATTAGGGTATTTATTGTAGCATAGATCTATATATTCTTATGTGTGCTACTATGATGTATAAAAATATATGTAGTTTTTTTTACATGTAATTATATATGTTACTACATATTAATAAAATAAATTATACATAAATGTTTTATAAAATATATTTATGTGTTTAAATGAGTAATTATATTAATTATAATTATTATATAATTAATTGTATATTAATGAATATATTTTATGTGTGCTTCTAGCCATGTAAAATATGTATATTAATACATGCAATGTGTTTTGTAACTATTAGTATTTAATTGTGTAGGTTTATGTATATATATATAAGTATATATATTTATTTAATTTATATATATATATATTGATTTATATTAATTTATATTTATTAATATATATAGTTATATATTATTTGTTTTGTTTTGCGACAGTGGCATTTAATGACAGTTGCTGTCATTAAAACAGTAGCCGCTGTAGCAGTGTTTCGGCATTAATGACAGTTCTGTCATTAATGCTGCGGGCGGGTGTGAGCGGCAATTCTTCAGCGACGATTTTCTGTGACAGTTTGAACTGTCATCAAACTGTGACAGCAGTGGGTTATATATACAGCGTTTTGGCGACAGTTTTTCTGTGACAGTCGGGACTGTCACTATAAGTCTGTTTATTGAAATTTATATTTTAGCACACTGTTTTCAGTGACATTTGGACAGATTTAATTTATATATTATATATTATAATTGTATATATATATATATATGTATATATATATGTGCTTATTGTGAGGTATAATACTAGTATTGATATATTATTTTAATTGTATAAAATATTGGTTTGTATATATATTATATTAGAGTATATATTATATGTATCTTAAGCATACATTATGTGGGTACCAAGATGGTTCAAAACCATGGTTCCAAATTGGTTAATTTATTATTCTATATTATTATTTATATAGATGTTTTGTGAGGATTGACCTTGGTTTGACCATAATTAACTTTAGAGTTGACCACAGTTGACTTTTGACTTAGAGTTGACTTTTGACCTAGAAGTTGACTAGTTTAACTTGTTCTCTTTTCGGGACCTTGTATTGATGTTGTATTCCATATCTAGGTCTTCGAGGCACCGAGTTAGACATCTGTGAGACTATTCATTGGACTTCAGGCGAGTACATTCTCTGATAGTTTCTCATTTATGATATCCTCTATGTTCACTGTATCTAGTGTAGATATCCATGTTCTCTTGACACTATGGTTACACGGATTGGTATATCCGGATCTCGTCATGAGATGTTATTCCTTGGTATATGGTGTATATGGTGCAAGTATTGTTTTATTGGTTATCTTGTACATGTACAGACACCGATTCTCGGGGAGACTAGCTATCTTCTTGGGGAATCTCGTGCCATAGCATACCGTGGTTGGATCTATTATACCAGTCGGGGGTGGGGAGTATTAGTATAGATATGTGATCAAATTTCTATTGAATAAAGTACTGGTAAATGAATAGTATTGATCATAAACCGCACTTATGATTAGCCAGGCCGCATTGCATCTTGCCCAAGCCGATCACATGTTAAGCTAGTACTCACACACTTAGTCATTAGTATTATTGTTTCATTGGCATATTGTTCATTATTGTATTTATTTCCTTATCGTACATATATCTCTTATATCTATTGTGCATCTTGTTTATCCACAGCTATTTACTGCTACATAGTTCTTATCATTAATTAGAACTGCTGTTAGAGATGTACTCTGCTCCTTTCCTGACTGGATATATTTTTCCAGATGATACTGAGGAGTGGTACCCTACCTTTTATGGACCCCAGGATGTTGTGGGTTTAGATTCTGAGACCCTGGCTCAAGAGGGACTTATCGCAACTGAGACAGTTGACCCAGGAGTTGTAGCCTAGTAGTATATTCTTTTGTACTGGATCTGTTTCCAGCTTATTTTGTTACTCTTCAGACTCATTGATGTATTATTTTAAACTCATGAGTTGTATGGTGACTATTCTATTCTTTATCTGATTCATGCTCATTTCTATCTTAGTTCTGTGATTGAGTATACTATCATTATTGGTGGTTCATTATATTGTTAGATAGACTTTCTAGACAGCGTTCTACCGCCGATTCTGCGGCGTAGGCTGGATGTTGTTTCCGACTAGTACCCTTACACAGGGTGCGGGTCGTGACAAGAAATGCATGCTTGCCTGCTTACAAATGTCTAACGTTATTCGTATCGTGCATGCATTCTAGTTAGCCAGGAGACTATCAAATAGCTCTTCTGTGTAATTGAACCTATAAGTATCCGGGACCGTTAGGTCACCAAGGCAAATCCCCGAACCAGGGGCATGCATCAAGGCAAGTGAATACTGAACTCAAATCACATCAAGTTTACCTCTGAACGAGAATCCTGTCAAGCAAAGTCAAGAATCCCAGCTCGTGGAGCAATGCTCGTTCAAAGCAAAAAATTAAAGATTGTACTCGTGTTATGGATTGTCTTGTTAAAGATGTGAATTTGGACAACCCTAGAGACCACTATGTCGTGGACAACTCGGAAATGAGGTATAGTTCTACGGACGGTCACCGGGGCACTGGGACCGATCCGATCCGGATGAAACTCTATTGTATAGTCTATTGTGTTGGACGAGATGGCTTGTAGGCCTATTGTTATTTTTGTTGCATACTATTCTCTCTAGTGACTGGGTCCCTTATGGCTATGCCAGCGATAATTATTCATATAGATAAGTCATCCTCGCTTAGCGGCTATCCGCGTGCGAGTCATTGCATCCAATCAAAAGAATAACTGAACACCTGAACGATCATGATATAACACCTCTCGTGTTTGCATATGCTATTGCCATGGTTTTCATTTATGAATGCTCGTACTTGAATTAACTTGGTTTGCCTTGGACAGGGAAGAACAAATGGTAAGTTGGTAAGTCTCGCCGTATTTCCTCTTATATCTCACGGCGTACTGCCACACGAATTAGGCTATTCAATCTTTGCCATAAAATTGATCCTAAGGCAACTAGAAAGACAACATAATAGTTGGTGCACGGAACCTATATTACGTGTTTGGATTTGTCGAGCGGGCGAGTAGCCTCCCCACCAGTGCATTCAATGTACTGATAATCCACCAGATCGTTTGTAGGGTGCGGAAGAACCTCGTTCGGTGCGGATGCCTCCTTCGTTCGTACTAAGGAGTGAAGATCACTCCGAAGCCTTGGAGTATTACATCCGGAACTGAAGCACATATACAAGACATAATATTGGAACATTGCCTGAACATCGCATGTACAATCATTCCACTATTATAGCCACTTGGCACGCTTTTACTGTTTCAGAGAGAGAGGCTTGAGTGACTTGTAATCTCGGCCATGCACCGCCTGTAACACTTGTTTGTATCAATAAAAGAGCTTCTTCTACTTCAACTTGTGTTATTCAATTCTTTCGCTATTGTCGACTCAGTGAACTTGTTACCAGATCGCCTATGCGTTTATAATTTTGCCAATCTGTGCGACTCTGTAGCTTAGACTTCTTATCGCCAGCCAATGAACCGCGGCCTTGCACGGGCGTGGCTCACGCTCGTGCGACATCACGCCCGGATGGGTCGAAACGATCGTTCCGCGGGAGCGCTGGCGCGGTAATTCTCGCCTAGCGGGGATGGCCGATTAAGCCTGCGGGAGATCGGGGCATGACAGATTGGTATCAGAGCCTGGCTTATACGCCTTTGGACTTTATTTCGATTTTTATAGTTTCGAAAGCTCGTTCGTGGGTTATGTGCACGCTCTCTCTTAATGTCCCAAATAGAATGTTCCAACAATGAGTCTAAATACTTTTAAAAAGTGCATTAGAATAATGTGATTGCTTATATAAAATTATGATGCTAAGGCCTTTGTACCGACCTGTATAAACCCTTGAGATTTTCGCAAGTAGCTTGTCTAATTTCACTATCTCTAAGTTTGGTTGAATGCATATGTTTGAGGGACGCCTTGAACGTGTACACGATCCAACACTCAAGAAGATGTGAAACTCGAGTGCTAAGACTTCGCTATCGTTGAGTCGGTGAAATGCATGTATTAGAGGGGCACTTCGAGTATGTGTACGATCCAGACTCGCGATATGCTGATCTCGAATGCTTGTGCAAGTGAATATCCATCTGAACAAGTATAACGACTTATATAGGTTTGCCTTGCCCTCAGTAAGTCTCGAGGACGAGACTTTTTCTGAGTTGGGTATGATGTAACACCCCGTTCCGTTCAAGCGGACTGCCGATTCAAACGGCAAAAGTGCAATATTCCGACCCGCTTTGTTCAGGCAAGAATACTCGTTTGAGGCAAAGGATATCCAGACTTGTCCCTATAGGAGTTCGATATAGGCTTTCAGAGGCTCGCTCGACGTATCGCTCAACCGAGGCGAATCATCGCTAAGGTAGGTGGCTACGGTAAACTTGTCTTTGCTTAGCCAGCACACTTTAAATGTGGAACGATACATGCTAGTCGCTTGGTGAATTACCTCCTGCATGCTAATAAGAATACAACGCACCTAGCTAAGGGAATAATCCTAACTCGTATTGCTTGTGCTAGAACATGGAAATGAAATATTGTTTATATTCAGACCCTCGCATGCTACCCTAGATTATGTCGCTCGGAAAAGTCCCTTACGGTTTCACCTCTCGACTTACCTTCGGGCCTGAGCCAATGTGATTGCTTGAGTTCCTTAGAAACGCATGCTTGCCTGCTTACAAATGTCTAACGTTATTCGTATCGTGCATGCATTCTAGTTAGCCAGGAGACTACCAAATAGCTCTTCTGTGTAATTGAACCTGCAAGTATCCGGGACCGTTAGGTCACCAAGGCAAATCTCCGAACCAGGGGCATGCATCAAGGCAAGTGAATACTGAACTCAAATCACATCAAGTTTACCTCTGAACGAGAATCCTGTCAAGCAAAGTCAAGAATCCCAACTCGTGGAGCAATGCTCGTTCAAAGCAAAAAATTAAAGATTGTACTCGTGTTATGGATTGTCTTGTTAAAGATGTGAATTTGGACAACACTAGAGACCAGTATGTCGTGGACAACTCGGAAATGAGGTATAGTTCCACGGACGGTCACCGGGGCACTGGGACTGATCCGATCCGGATGAAACTCTATTGTATAGTCTATTGTGCTGGACGAGATGGCTTGTAGCACCTATTGTTCGTTTTGCTCCATACTATTCTCTCTAGTAACTGGGTCCCTTATGGCTATGCCAGCGACAATTATTCATATAGATAAGTTATCCTCGCTTAGCGGCTATCCGCGTGCGAGTCATTGCATCGCATCAAAAGAATAACTGAACACCTGAATGATCATGATATAACACCTCTCGTGTTTGCATATGCTATTGCCATGGTTTTTATTTATGAATGCTCGTACTTGAATTAACTTGGTTTGCCTTAGACAGGGAAGGACAAAGGGTAAGTTGGTAAGTCTCGCTGTGTTTCCTCTTATGTCGTACGGTGCACTGCCACACGAATTAGGCTATTCAATCTTTGCCATGAAACTGATCCTAAGGCAACTAGAAAGAAAACATAATAGTTGGTACACGAAACCTATATTACATGTTTGGATTTATCGAGCGGGCGAG
The DNA here is from genome assembly GCA_036927795.1 of Iris macrosiphon. Classification (NCBI taxonomy): domain Eukaryota; kingdom Viridiplantae; phylum Streptophyta; class Magnoliopsida; order Asparagales; family Iridaceae; genus Iris; species Iris macrosiphon. The sequence continues at coordinate 17,115,071 of JAYESA010000019.1, read as the reverse complement.
TAGCCTCCCCACCAGTGCGTTCAATGTACTGATAATCCACCAGATCATTTGCAGGGTGCGGGAGAACCTCGTTCGGTGCTGATGCCTCCTTCGTGCATGCTAAGGCGTGGAGATCACTCTGAAGCCTTGGAGCGTTACGTCCGGAACTGAAGCACATATACAAGACATAATGTTAGAATATTGCCTGAACATCGCCTGTACAATCATTCCACTATTGTAGCCACTTGGCACGCTTTTACTGTTTCAGAGAGAGAGACTTGAGCGACTTGTAATCTCGGCCATGCGCCACCTGTAACACTTGTTTATATCAATAAAAGGGCTTATTCTACTTCAACTTGTGTTATTCAATGCTTCCGCTATTATCGACTCAGTGAACTTGTTACCAGATCGCCTATGCGTTTGTAATTCCGCTGCACTCGGACAATCTGTGCGACTCTGTAGATTAGACTTCTTATCGTCAGCCAATGAACCACGACCTTGCACGAGCGTGGCTCACGCTCGTGCGGCATCATGCCCGGATGGGTCAAAGCGATTGTTCTGCGAGAGCGCTGGAGCGGTGATTCTCGCCTAGCGGGGACGACCGATTAAGCCTACGGAAGATCGGGACATGACAGATTAGTATCAGAGCCTGGCTTATACGCCTTTGGACTTTATTTTAATTTTCATAGTTTCGAAAGCTCGTTCGTGGGTTATGTGCACGCTCTCTCTCAATGTCTCAAATGAAATGTTCCAACAATGAGTCTAAATACTTTCAAAAAGTGCATTAGAATAATGTGATTGCTTGTATGAAATTGTGATGCTAAGGCCTTTGTGCCGACCTATACAAACCCTTGAGATTTTCGCAAGTAGCTTGTCCGATTTCACTATCTCTAAGTTTGGTTGAATGCATATGTTTGAGGGACGCCTTGAACGTGTGCATGATCCAAGACTCAAGAAGATGTGAAACTCGAGTGCTAAGACTTTGCTATCGCCGAGTCGGTGAAATGCATGTATTAGAGGGGCACTTCGAGTATGTGTACGATCCAGACTCGCGATATGCTGATCTCGAATGCTTGTGCAAGTGAATATCCATCTGAACAAGTATAACGACTTGTATAGGTTTGCCTTGCCCCCAGTAAGTCTCGAGGACGAGACTTTTTCTGAGTTGGGTATGATGTAACACCCCGTTCCGTTCAAGCGGACTGCCGATTCAAACAGCAAAAGTGCAATATCCTGACCCGCTTTGCTCAGGCAAGAATACTCGTTTGAGGCAAAGGATATCCAGACTTGTCCCTACAAGAGTTCGGCGTAGGCTTTCAGAGGCTCGCTCGACGTATCGCTCAACCGAGGCGAATCATCGCTAAGGTGGGTGGCTACGGTGAACTTGTCTTTGCTTAGCCAGCACACTTAAAATGTGAAACGATACATGCTAGTCGCTAGGTGAATCACCCCCTGCATGCTAATAAGAATACAACACACCTAGCAAAGGGAATAATCCCAACTCGTATTGCTTGTGCTAGAACATAAAAATAAAATATTGTTTATATTTAGACCCTCGCATGCTACCCTAGATTATGTCGCTCAGAAAAGTCCCTTACGGTTTTACCTCTCGGCTTACCTTCGGGCCCGAGCCAATGTGATTGCTTGAGTTCCTTAGAAACGCATGGTTGCCTGCTTACAAATGTCTAACGTTATTCATATCGTGCATGCATTCTAGTTAGCCAGGAGACTATCAAATAGCTCTTCTGTGCAATTGAACCTGCAAGTATCCGGGACCGTTGGGTCACCAAGGCAAATCCTCGACCCAGGGGCATGCATCAAGGCAAGTGAATACTAAACTCAAATCACATCAAGTTTACCTCTGAACGAGAATCCTGTCAAGAAAAGTCAAGAATCCTAGCTCGTGGAGCAATGCTCGTTCAAAGCGAAAAATTAAAGATTGTACTCGTGTTATGGATTTTCTTGTTAAAGATGTGAATTTGGACAACCCTAGAGACCAGCATATCGTGGACAACTCAAAAATGAGGTATACTTCCACGGACGGTCACCGGGACACCGGGACCGATCTGATCAGGATGGAACTCTATTGTACAGTCTATTGTGCTGGACGATATGGCTTGTAGCGCCAATTGTTCTTTTTGCTGCATACCATTCTCTTCAGTGACTGGGTCCCTTATGGCTATGCCAGTGATAATTTTTTATATAGATAAGTCATCCTCGCTTAGCGGCTATCCGCGTGCGAGTCATTGCATCGCATCAAAAGAATAACTGAACACCTGAACGATCATGATATAACACCTCTCGTGTTTGCATATGCTATTGCCCTGGTTTTCATTTATGAATGCTCGTACTTGAATTAACTTGGTTTGCCTTGGACATGGAAGGACAAATGGTAAGTTGGTAAGTCTCGCCGTGTTTTCTCTTATGTCGCACGGCGTACTGCCACACGAATTAGGCTATTCAATCTTTGCCATGAAACTGATCCTAAGGCAACTAGAAAGACAACATAATAGTCGGTGCACGGAACCTATATTACGTGTTTGGATTTGTCGAGCTGACGAGTAGCCTCCCCACCAGTGCATTCAATGTACTGATAATCCACCATATCGTTTGCAGGGTACGAGAGAATCTCGTTCGGTGCGGATGCCTCCTTCGTGCGTGCTAAAGCGTGGAGATCACTCCGAAGCCTTAGAGCGTTACGTCCGGAACTGAAGCACATATACAAGACATAATGTTGGAACATTGCCTGAACATCGCCTGTACAATCATTCCACTATTGTAGCCACTTGGCACGCTTTTACTGTTTCAGAGAGAGTGGCTTGAGCGACTTGTAATCTCGGCCATGCGCCGCCTGTAATACTTGTTTATATCAATAAAAGAGCTTATTCTACTTCAACTTGTGTTATTCAATACTTCCGCTATTGTCGACTCAGTGAACTTATTACCAGATCGCCTATGCATTTATAATTCCGCTGCACTCGGACAATCTGTGCGACTCTGTAGCTTAGACTTCTTATCGCCAGCCAATGAACCATGGCCTTGCACGAGCGTGGCTCACACTCGTGTGGCATCACGCCCGGATGGGCCAAAGCGATCGTTCTACGTGAGCGCTGGTCCGGTGATTCTCGTCTAGCGGGGATGACCGATTAAGCCTGCGGGAGATCGAGTCCCTTAGAGATCGGGGTAACCGTAGGATGCGTAAACTTGGTCAGCCATGAAGCCCCTTGCCTAGCAGGGTTGTTACATGTTGCATGGGGCCCTTAGAGATCGGGGTAGCCGGTAATGCAATATTCTTTCCTCCCAATGATCTAGGTAACCTATCTTATTTATTCATTACTAAATTACTTCAAGTTCTCGAGTCGTTGACACTTGAGAACTCCCTAGAATGACGAGTCACGAGTACGAGATATTCATAAGTTATCTTATTCGCGACACGCGATACATTGGACAATACTCACACTCGATTGTCCGATGCCACAAATATTTTTACGGTGTCGTGAGGATTGTGAGCTTGTACATAAACTTGTCTCGTGAACTTACATGCAAACCTTGCCTGGTAACATAAACTTGTATCGACGTAAGGAAGCACACAACAATAATCACTAAAAAGAATTACTAAATGAACATAATTAAAAGGAACACAAAAATGCCCACAAGAATTTTTGGCCACATGCACCCACCGCCCGCATGGACTCACTTGCCACATGCACCCACTAGCCGCATGCACTCACTTGCCGCATGCGCTTACTGGCCGTATGCACCCAATTACCGCATGGACTCACTGGCCGCATTCACCCAATTGCTGCATGGACTCACTTGCCGCATGCTCAGGGTTAAAGTCTACTCCTTGGGGGCAAGTGCTAAGTGATGGGTCAAAATAAAGTGTCGGTGAAGTGACATAAAGTGATTGATGTGACAGGCCAAAAGTATGTCAGGGAGAAAAGACAAAAATTATAAAAAGATGTGTCAAACAGTTCAGAGTCATGCGTTCAAGAAAAATAACTCGTGGCCGCATGAACTGCCTGCCGCATACACTGCTTGCTGCATGAACGCCCCTCTTGGACTTAGCAAATTTTTTATTCGTTCAGTGAGGGAAAACACAAGCAGTTTAAGAATTAGCTCCAGAATACTTTGTTTAATGTACAACCATGCATCCAACAAGATGGACGCATGTTGTCAGTATGCGGCAAGGAGTTTATGCCGCATAACCCTCTCGGGCCGAATAACACTCTCTGCCGCATAGGTTGCTGGTCGCATGAAGACTTCGTCTTCTCTAACAGCAGTTTCAGCCATGGCTGAAAGCTCCAAAAACCAAAAAAAAAATTCTTCATAAAAAATTCCTTTTAACTCCAAATCAAGTGGAACAAAAGCCAAATTACACGAAATAAAATGCTCTAACATAAGGAACAACTAGTTTCGAAAACACTAAGTTTTAATATATCAAAATCAAGAAAAACTCATGAAACCCATAAAAATCATAAACTTAAAACTCAGATCTACAAAAATTTATACATCAAAATCCAAAACTCCAATAACTAAATATGATCAGCAACTCAAGGAGATCATTTTCTATTAAATACATTTTTTAAAACAACATATATATAAAAATTTATGACTTCACCATTGAGCAAGATGTACTTGCCTTGGGTGGCTCCAAGCCTCTACCTCTCATGGTCCAAGTCACATCAACTTCTCCCTAGGAGAAAGGGTTTAGCTAGAGGGAGCTTGAGGGAGAGGTGGAAGAAGGAAGCAATAGGAGTGAAATGAGGAAATGAGTGAGGAGAGAGAAAGTGCTTGTATATACTAAGAGAAGAGAAAGATGGTTTAGTCATGGGTTCAATAAAACGAACCAAACAAGTGTCCACTCTATATGCGGGTCCTAAATCGGGTCTATAACAATGCTAATATGTATTTTACTGGTCTCGGGTAGTCTCTCTCAACAACAGAAAAAATAATAAATAAAATAACAGGAACCAACATGAGAAATACAGCAGGAATACATTATCAGGAAAAATTAAATTCTAAAATTTAAAAAAATATATCAAATCTGGAATCGGGTGTGACAGACATTATACACAAATGTTAAAGACTCTATCTACTATCCACTCATGAGGAGGATGAGGAGGACTCGCAGGAGGATGCGTCCGAGGAGGATACAACGCAAAGAAGAGACCGACTAAATCTCAGAATTGAATGTCGTAGGAATTACTTGTGACTTGTCAGGGAAGGTAGTTGAGACATATAATTTTATCTGAGTTAAAAACATGTATCACTTTTTTTTTTAGACATGTAATTATTTTATTTATTCAATAAACATTTATTTTTTAGCTGACAAAATAGTTGGAGTAATTGTAGATAACAGGTAGAGGACAGAACAACATCTTTCTACACCAGCTCATAAGTTCAAAAAGAACCTTTTTAAGTTGTCAACCCTAATCCTAACCCTTCAATATTAACCCCAATTCTAACCTAAAAAACTCTAACTCTAACCCTAACCCTAACCCTAACCCTAAATCTAATGGAGAGAAATTAAATTTTGTATATCAAAATTTCGCCAGTCCGTTTTGCAAAATTTTAGTTTTCCAGACGATCTAGTGGAGTCTCTCCCTTTAAAATTTTCTTAAACTTCTTTCTTTACAAGTAACTAGTATATACGCACGTGCGTTGCACGTATTTCATATTACTTGAAAAAAATAATAGTTTATTAAAAGAGCAACCGACAATTTCTTAATTTTATTATAGGTGGAAATATAATAGGAAAAGTTGGGAGAAATTAAATGACGAAAATATGAAAGATTTCTCTTATCTCTTGGGTTCATGTGCCTACTTTATATGCATGCTTTATTAACTTTTGTTTTATTCTCCAAACTACCTACTTTGCATGCATTCATATCTTTGTTTTATTAACTATCATTCCCCAAGTTGTCTCATGCATGCATACATACATTTAATACGTATTTAATTACTATTTTTAATTACTTAGATATCCTTATCAACGTTAATATATATTGAAATGTAATGAAGGATATTTTTGGAACGAAATCTTTCACGGTGAAGTTTAGTTTTGGCATTATATAGTAGAATAGATATAATAAAAATATATTATCCGAATAATATATGGGCCATAACCTAAATAACCCTAAAATCCTATCGGCTCGGGTTGATACAGGAACCGGCCCGAACACCATCTGTTTCTTTTCTTACCTAGACCTCTCAAAATCACAATCCCTATTCTCTTAGCCACTTCCATTTCGAGAGAGCTGGCGGCGGCGCAGAAAGTGAGTCCCTCCCCTTTTTTTCCCAATCTCTTCGGTTAGGGTTAGGGTTAGGGTTTATGTCGATTTCCATTTAGTTTCGGAGATTTGATGTTGATTCTATATTAATGTTAAATATTCTTCGCTCGTTGCCTATTTGATAGATGTCATAATTTGAAGATAAATTTTATAATTTTGTGAATAACTCGTCGTTTGATTCCGAGTAAAATAAGAATTGTGTGACATTTTTTTTTTTAATTTGTGATTTCTCAGCTAGTTGAATCCAAGAACAAGTAAAGAAAAACCGAACATGGCTTCTCGTTTCTGGACACAGGTGCTTCCTTCACCAAATTTAACCTGATATATTTGTAATAGTCGACATTACTCATTTTATACATGAACCTCAGGGTGGAGATAGTGACTCTGAGGAGGAGGAGGAAGTGAGCGAATATGACGGAAGTGAAGTCGATGCCGCTGAGCCTGCTGGCAAACCCAACCCTGGGAGCCGATACCTGGAGAAGAGTGAGACTGACAGCGACGACGACGACACCAGGCACCGGGTCGTCAAGTCAGCCCGTGATAAGAGGTTCGACGAGATGCGCTCCACGGTCGACCAGATCAAGAATGCGACCAAGATCAACGACTGGGTCAGCCTGCAGGAGAGCTTCGAGAAGATCAACAAGCAGCTGGAGAAGGTGGTCCGGGTCACCGAGTCGGAGAAGGTCCCCAATCTGTACATCAAGGCGCTCGTCGTTCTCGAGGACTTCTTGAACGAGGCTCTGCTCAATAAGGATGCCAAGAAGAAGATGAGCAGCAGCAATGCCAAGGCATTCAACTCGATGAAGCAGAAGCTGAAGAAGAATAATAAGCAATACGAAGAGTTGATTAACAAGTACAGGGAGAAGCCGGAGAGTGATGACGAGGGTGGGGAGGAGGAGGATGAAGATGAGGAGGAGGATGAGTCGGGGTCGGAGGTAGAGGAGGACCCTTCTAAGATTGTAATGTCAGACGGGGATGAGGACGACGTAGATGAGGATGAAAACGACCAGGCCAAGGGCGGAGCATGGGGGACAGTGATGAGCAAGAAAGATAAACTTATGGACAAGCAGTTTATGAAAGACCCAAGTGAGATTACTTGGGAAATCGTGGATAAGAAGCTCAAGGAGATAGTGGCAGCAAGGGGTAAGAAGGGAACGGGGAGGGTTGAGCAGGTTGAACAGCTTACTTTCTTAATCCGTGTTGCCAAGACACCTGCCCAGAAGCTGGAAATCCTATTTTGTGTCATCTCTGCACAATTTGATGTGAACCCGAGCTTGCTTGGGCATATGCCGATCAATGTGTGGAGAAAGTGTGTTGGAAACATGTTTCTTGTTCTTGACATCCTTTCACAGTATCCTAACATTGTGGTTGATGACACTGTTGAGCCTGAGGAGAATGAGACGCAGAAAGGTGCTGATCATAAGGGAACAATTCGTGTTTGGGGGAACTTGGTTTCTTTTCTCGATCGCTTGGATTCAGAGTTCTTTAAAAGCTTACAGTGCATAGATCCACATACTAGAGAGTATGTTGAAAGACTAAGGGATGAGCCCTTGTTCCTTGTTATTGCTCAGAATGTTCAGGACTATCTTGAAAGGCTAGGTGACTTCAAGGCTGCTGCAAGGGTGGCTTTGAGACGCGTTGAGCTTGTATATTATAAGCCACAAGAGGTTTATGATGCAATGAGGAAGCTGTCTGAACAGAGGGCTGATGGCGTAGAAGATGGTGGGGAGGATTTTGATGCTGAGGGAGGCGAGGAACATCAAGCAGTTGAGGAGAATCAAGGCCCACCATCTTTTGTGGTTATTCCTGAGCTTGTGTCTAGGAGGCCCACCTTCCCCGAAAGCAGTAGGGCATTGATGGACACACTGGTATCTCTTATTTACAAGTATGGGGATGAGAGGACTAAGGCCAGGGCTATGCTTTGTGACATATACCACCACGCTATATCTGATGAATTCCCCATTGCTCGTGATCTTTTGCTGATGAGTCATTTGCAGGATGGAATTCAGCAAATGGACATATCATCACAGATTCTATTCAATAGGGCGATGGCACAACTTGGTTTGTGTGCCTTTAGAACTGGGCTTATCACTGAAGCACACGGGTGCCTCTCCGAGCTTTATATGGGAGGAAGAGTAAGGGAATTGATAGCACAAGGTGTACAGCAAAATCGTTATCATGAAAAAACTCCTGAACAGGTACTTACTATTATGCTTGAGATATCGTACGACTTCACTATGTTTATTCTTATTATATTTTCCTCTGATATCATAGAAAATTCTCTCTTAGGATATGAAGTCCTTTATGATGCCGAGTTCTATCTCACTGAATAATGTTTATACTCTTTCCTCCTTTATGTCTTGTAAACTGCTTGTGCAGCTGTGCTACTGATTCTTTCTTGTGTATACATCAATTACCTTACTATTCCATTCTTGTGTATACATTAATCTCCGACAGTTTCTTTTATGAGCATTTTTCTTTTATGATATCATAGAAAATTATCTCTCTCTCTCTCTCTCTCTCTCTATATATATATATATATATATATATATATATATATATATATATATATATATACTTTCACGACAAACCTATCTTGGAATACTATAAAATATTTTGAAGTAAATTTATTTTTAAGATAATGAACATTTATTGTAGTTGGAAGTGTGTTATTATTAGTTGTTAGTAATTATTTTAGTGGGGACATGCATAATTTAGATATTTTATCCCTGGATAATTTAAGCAAATTTTGATATATATAAGGTTGGAGAAGGCTATTTTAGAACATAAAAGTTCCAAGGTGAAGCCTAGAAGTTGTGCGCACGTGCGTTGCACGTGTCTTTTGTCTGTGATTTTTTTCTTAATTTTTAAATGTATACTTGTATGACAAACCCATTTTGAAATAGTAGAAAATATTTTGAAGTAAATTTATTTTTGAGATGATGAACATTTATTGTAGTGGAAAGTGTGTAATTAGTGGTTAGTTATTATGTTAATGGGGAGGTGTGTAATTTACATGTTTTAGCCTTAGTTAATTAAATCATATTTTGATAGATATAAGGTTGGAGAATGATACTTTTGGATCATTAAAGTTCCACTGTGAAACCTACAACTTTTTGTATTATCTACACTAGTATATATGTACGTATGTTTACACATATTTTTTACTAATTGGGAAGAGCAAACAACACAACCCCTTAATTTTTTCTATACGTAGTTATCTAACTGCCACTGTTAAATTTAATGAACAATTTTAATTATTAAACATAGGTAAATGGTACTTTTGGAACAAAAAATTTCACGGTAAAGTTTTAACTTTTCCTTATTTTATATATACTAGAAGTCATACACGTTTGTTGTACGTGTCTTTTATCAATGTTTCTTTTCTCACTCTTTAAATGTATATTTGTATGACGAACCCATTTTGAATAGTATACAATATTTTAAAGTAAATTTATTTTTGAGATGGTGAACATTTATTGTAGTTGGAAGCTATGCAGTTAATAACGGTTTTTTCATGATAACGGTCCAGTAGAGTTATAGATATATCACCGATATATCGGTTTTATAACGGTAAATATCAGTTTGCATTTTTAACACAATTTTTATATATGAACAATACAATTAATAGTTTTCTATTATAAAATATGCAGAAAGTATACATATCGTCGAGAAATCCAAGAGATCCAAGATAAAGTAGATCACTTGAGGAACTACATCTCTGAATAAGTTTGATGCATGAAAATTTTGATGGCAGAAGATGTAATCTCCATTCTCCATTGATGTGAATGTCATATCATTCAATATCGATTTTTCGGTAGCAAAACCAAAACCGTGAGAAATCGGTTTTGTTGTAAACCGATATTTCGAACAATATCGGCCATATCGGCCGATAATATCGGTTCCGATATTTTATCGATATTTCTGCAAAAAAATATCGGTCCAGGACCGATACCATTATATATCGGTTATATAACCGATATATAACCGTTTTTGACTGCTTAGGTTGGAAGTGTGTAATTATTAGTGATTATCAATTATGTTAGTGGAGAAGTATGCAATTTACATGTTTTACTCCTAGTTAATTTAAGCATATCTTCATATATATAAGGTTGGAGAAGGACACTTTTGGAACATGAAAGTTCCACGGTGAAACTTATAAGCTTTCCTATATATATAGTATGTACTAGTATATATGCACGTGCTTTGCACGTATTTTGCACGTATTTTATTGATTATTAGTAAGTACATATTTCGTAGATTATTATTAGGAAGACTAAAATGTTGTTTTAATTATTCTAATCTTTATTAAGACTAATTAGGAAGACTAAAAGACAATCATCTTAATTATTCAAGATTTATTATTATATTATAATATATATTATTTTATACATGCATGCAAGACTATTTAGAAAGGCCAAATGATAACTCGTAATTATCTAGCTGCCCCCATTAACTTTAATGAATAAGTTAATTAGTAAACATATGCAATGATATATATTTGGAAAGAAAAGCTTCATGGTGAAGCTGAACTTTTTTCATTATATATACTAGTATATATGCACGTACGTTGTACGTATTTAATAGATTATTATTCTGAAGACTAAAAGATAGCTAATGCAATTATTCTAGTTCTAATTAAGACTACTTAGGAAGTCTAAAAGACATCATCCTTAATTATTTTAGATTAATATTATAATATATATTATTGTATACATGCATGTAAGATAAAGACTATTTAGGAAGAGTAAAAGACAGCAGCCGTAATTACCTAGCTGTCCCTATTAAGTATTAACTTTAATGAACAATTTTAATTAGTAAACATAGATAAAGACATTTTTGGAACAAAACTTTTACGGTGAAGCTTCAACTTTTCTTATATATATTTTATACAGATCCACTACAAAAACTCAAATAGGAACTCAAATTAGAAACTTACAATAGGATTATGACATGTGAAGGATTTTTTCTACTAAGGTCCTTGAATTTTTAGAAACTTATAATCAAGGAATTAGGTGGCATTTAATCCAACGGTTGATAATGGATGAGTTTGAAAGAATTGGAACTCATGAGTTTCTCTAGGAATTTTGTATTTTATACACACACACTTACCGATGTAATTAAGTGAAACTCACTTTATTGTTTAGTACAAGGTTTAAAGTATCGGCCGATACCGATACGTATCGGCCGTATCGGATCGGATCTGGCCTTGGCCGATCCGATACCGGCCAAAAAAATCGGTATCGGCCGAAACTCGGCCAAATTTTTTTTCGTATCGGTCTGTATCGGTCGATACACGGCCGATACTGGCCCATACTGGCCGATACGGGAAAAAATCAGATCATCACAGGAACTTTAACAAAGTAAATGTTCTACAAAAAGCTAAAAAAAAGTAGAAATTGATTCCAGACATATCAAATCCAACAGAGAACAATAATAAAGAACCAAAATAGTAGACAAAAAAAACTATAAATAGAGGCAAATTCTTCTAGAGACATACACATGATGACTATTGTTTTATTCAATTATAATAAAAAAATAAAAAACACTTAAATAATGCATAAATATGTAAATTATTTTTCTATTTTTCTATTTTTTTACTAATTTATTAATAATTATTTAAATATTGCCGATACAGTCGATACAAAAAAATCCGATACTCCGATCCGATACCGTCGATACTGCCGATACTACCGATACGGATACTCATACAAACTGTCCAATACCGATACCGAGTTTTTAAACCTTGGTTTAGTATGTCCCAGTAAGTTATGCCTTTGACATATCATCTTTTACTACATTGAGAAGCCATATAAGAAGTACAACAACAACAAAGCCTCTCCGAAATTTATGGGGTAGGTCGGCTAGATGGCGATATACAAATAATGTTTAATTTTTCTTTTATATATATATATATATATATATATATATATATGAAACTCACTTTATTGTTTAGTATGTCCCAGTAAGTTCTGTTTTTGACAAATCATCTTTACTACATTGAGAAGCCATATAAGAAGTACTACAACATCAAAGCCTCTATCCCAAATTTATGGGTCGGCTAGAAGCCAAGAAGCCATATACAAATAATGTTTAGTTTTTATAAACATGTCAGACACCATTATAAAAATAATGTTTAGTTTTTTAACATTTTCTGTTTCTATATCAGATGTTAGTGTCTTACTGATCTTTTGTTATAGTGAAGATATTTCTAATTTTAGAACTATAAAATTAGAACTATAAAATAGACCTTTGATGTGCTAACTGTCTGATGCTGCTGCACAAATATTGTTGGATTATATTAATCCTTGTCTTATTCCTGACAAAATAGGTGGATTTTAGTAAACTTAACTAATTCAATATATGACCGAGTCCTCACTCTAATACATGTGATCGTCCTTCTTTCGTAGGTTGAGTAGTAAAAGACTGATCTCTGAGGGACGTTCCGTTCCTGTAGCTTAGCAACTCATTTATACGCTATTTTGACTCATCATCAACTTCTATTCGACTTATGCGTTCTATTTGACTCTTTCACTTTCACTAGAAGACACATTCAGTTTTTGGCGAGAGGGATTTCTCTTGCCCAAGGTTTTCTCCCGAAATGCCCGGATTGCACTAGTCTCAGGGACATGATGCATAAATAATGTCCTAGTAAAAATTTACTAAACAGAAGTCTGAATGAGACCCATGGTTTATTTGTATAAAACTCATACATCTAAGTTGTGGACTAGTTGAAGTCTTACTAGTCTAATACAGGCGGTGCACATTAATAGGTGTAGGGATTATCTCCAAAATTTGTATAAGACATTATATTTTGAGGATTCAGGTCAAACCAACTCAGGATATTTTATGTTAAATTGGGATTGTTAAAGAGTAGATTTCAAATTAAGTTGAACATATATGTTATGGATAAAGATTGATAAAATCAACTTCAATATTAGGAACCATTCAACTTCAATATTAGGAACCATTCTGGCGAGCGCTGCTCTGAGAAATCATGCGATAATCAACACTACACTTGAACTACGTAGTTAACTGCATGGGTTTTATCTTATATTGGTGATGAGCACAATTATGATAAATTTGCCTTTATTTTTGAGATAAATATTCAACAAAAACAATGCATTTATCCCCAAATCTTGGTCAGATTTGAACTAATAAATAATCAATCCTGATGATATAAAAATAAGATTACAATTAATAGTATCCCATTATCAGAAGTGAATTGGCTAGAGGTCATACTACTAACATATTCTATAGAGAGATCCATCTACTTCACAGGTCATGTCTGACCTTGTCGTGTTAGTTCTCTATTTGTTTTCTTCTCCATCCCATTTTTGTTTTCAATTGCACACTAGCCATTCTCGATGTTACTGATTTGGTCATGGATATGGTTTTTTTTTTTTCATGAACATTTTGCATTTGTCCGGGTTTGGGGCCCATGTTTTTTGTTGTTATCCATTTGGTTGTGTAGGTGGTACCACTTATAGTGATTATTGATTGTTACTCTGATCTTTTTTTATTATTGATTGTTACTCTGATATATATTTTTTTTTTAACTTTTATCAGGAAAAGCTCGAGAGGAGAAGACAAATGCCATATCACATGCATATAAATCTTGAGCTCCTTGAAGCTACCCACCTTATCAGTGCCATGCTTCTTGAAGTTCCCAACTTGGCCTCCAGTTCCCATGAGTCCAAGCGCAGGGTCATCAGCAAGACTTTCCGTCGTTTCCTTGAGATAAGTGAGCGACAGACATTCATTGGTCCACCAGAGAATGTGCGTGACCATGTCATGGCTGCTACTCGTGCCCTCGGCAAGGGTGACTACCAGAAGGCCTTTGCCATCCTCAAATCCCTTGACACCTGGAAGCTCCTCCGAAACCGGGATACAGTGCTATCAATGCTGGAGTCTAAGATCAAGGAAGAAGCTCTACGGACCTACCTCTTCACCTATTCCTCTTGCTATGAATCCCTCAGTGTGGATCAGCTCATCTCCATGTTCGGCCTCTCTGAGGCCCAAGCCCACAGCATTGTGAGCAAGATGATGATCACCGAGGAATTGCATGCAAGCTGGGACCAGCCAACACGATGCATCGTCTTCCATGGCGTGGAGCACACCAGGCTCCATGGACTCTTGTTCCAGATGGCGGACAAGCTTAACATTCTTGCTGAGAGCAATGAGAGGGCACTTGAGGCTAAGACAGGTGGAGGGCTCGATGGGTTGCCTCCAAGGAGGAGGGGGGAGGGCCAGGATTACGGTTCGGCTGCAGGTGGTAAGTGGCAAGATAATTTTGTTGCGGGGTCACAAGGGAGGCAGAGCGGCGGCAGGTATGGCAGCGGTGGTGGTAGGCTGGGTGGTTTGGGAGCAGGGTTCTCACGGGATCGGTTTGGCCTAGGGGGAAGAGGGGGAGGATACACTGGTGGTTATTCTAGCACCAGGTACCAAGATGCTTACGGTAGTTCGGGTAGAACTCCCTACCAGACTGGTTCATCAGCCAGAGGGTCTCATATGGATACTTCAGGAAGGATGGTTAGTTTCAGCAAGAGTGGAAGAGTTTATTGAAGGCAGAATCGAGGAAATCACATACTTAGCATTTTGATTACTCAGTCATTTGGAGTTGCACCCCAAGATTTTGTTGAGGATATAACTCTTACTGTATCCTTGCTTTCCCTAGTTCAGTTTACATTTTTGCCGCTGTAGAATTAGGAGAGGATTGTATCAACCCTAATTTTGTTCTACTTTGATCTTATGAATTCTTTATGTTCTGTTCTTTTGTGCTTTTGTTGGTGCCAATTGCCTATTCATCTTCCATGAGAATGGACGGAACTTTTCTTAATCTTGTTTTAGATTTTATATGCTAATTTTATAGACACTCCCAAAATTATTTATGATAGTCAATTACTTCAGGACAGTCAAGATTCTTAATTTTTTTATTCTGGACAGTTCCAAATTTATTCAGGACAGCCTAACTTTTTCCTTTCTCCCATCCCAAATCTTAATCCCAACCGTACTCTGGACAGTCCCAAATTTACTCAGGACAGTCCAACTCTCCCCTCTCTTCTACCCCAAATCTTAATCCCAACCGTCGGAGGAGGAGAGAGGAGGGAGGACGCGGATCCCAATCTATCGTCCTCGAAGACTGTCATAGACAGTCCTTCCAATCAAATTTTTTGATAGTTCTAATTTTTTAGGATGTAAAAATTTTTGTCAGTCCTAAATTAGGACTGTCAATTTTTTTGACAGTTCTGGAAAAAAATGGACTAGTTTGAAACAAAATTTTTCGATAACAAATTTGTAAATAATTAAAATTAAAATTTGTTCTAGTCTAATTAATTTTTTTTAGTGTCTTTAGAATTAGCCATTTTATAGACGTGATTAGCTGGTCTACTTCCACAACTTATTAGGAGGAAACAAGTAAATAATACTTTGTTGTCTTTGTGATCTCCTGATGAAAAGCAAAAGAAGGATTTAGAAAATTTATGCACGAACTCCCAGGCAGAATTGTTCTTGCATATCGTTAAATTTTGTTTGTAGGAAAGAAATTTTTTAATAAATAAAAAGAGGAGATTAGTCGAGGAAAATACAATCTGCCATGTATGTCGCATGGTGGGCGTAGCAATGTTAACGGTGGTGGTTGGCAATGTTATCTGAAACTGTGAGCGTCCCCTACATGTTTCATGTAACCATATTGTTCATGAGTTTACCTACTTTAGATTATATACATAACAACATAAAGCTAGTAGCATATAATTACACAACGCACATGAACCTGGAATGTGTTTTGTTAGTAGCATAAAATTACACAACGCACATGAACCTGGAATGTGTTTTGTTAGTAGCATATAATTACACAACGCACATGAACCTGGAATGTGTTTTCTTTAACTCTTATACTAATGTTTTTGAAGATAAGGTGCAGTCACTGTACATACTATATCATATATATTCCAGAGCAGCGAACCACCACTTTTAACAGTGTCACCCCCATCCTACTAGAATTTCGCCATTGAGTCTTGTAGACCATCTTGTTAGAATTTTGCCATTGAGACTGGACATATTCTGCTAGTCTCAATGGATTGTAAAATTTAGTTTTTCAAAGCAGCTTTCTTTTCTCATTCCTTTAGGTTATGAATCCCGCCAACCCAAACTCTCGACTGCCGCTTGATTTTTCTCATCAGACCTTTTGGTAATTAAACTTATTCAATTTTTGTCAGACGGGCTGATGGAATCTGTGCACCAGTTCGATTGGCGAAATATCTTGTGCTGTATAATTCTTCTAAACTATTTTATCTTCTTCTTATTTATTAAAAGTTTCTTTGGTATAAAGAAATTTGGCTTAATTGTAACTTGATACTCTCAATTATTAATAATGTTCAACTTGATACCTTCAACTTCGATAGGGTACTAACTTAATATTCTATCTTGTCTAATATTTTTAATTTAATATTCAAAATTTATTTTATCCCTAAACTACCTTTTCCAACTCATCCCCACCACCCATGTTTCTCAGCCGGCGACCACCCCTCCACCCCTGGTGACGACCTCCCTACCCGCTCACCTCCGCGCGCACCATCATGTGTCCCCGCGCGCGCACCCCTGCTCACGTCCCAACGCGGCCCCGCGCGCAGTCCGTCCGTCCGTCCGTCCGTCCGTCCGTCGGCCACCCGCGTCCGTCCTACCCGCAGCCGGAGAGATGGGTGGGAGAAGGAAGAAGGGAAAGAATATTTTGGTCCAAATTATTTTTAAAATATCAAGTTGATATCTATAAAAGTTGAGAATATCAAGTTGAACATTGTCAATAATTGAGAGTATCAAATTACAATTTAGCCAAGAATTTTCTGTATCATTTAAGCATTCCCACATTGGTGTGGAGTTGGCACTAATGAAATATTGTTGTGGAAGTCGAGATTTATCCGTAGGTCTTGACAGATTGAACTATAAAACAGTCAAATTGAAAATTGTATTAATTCATCCGAATATTGGTTTAAATGGAAATTTTATTAATTCACCCTGATATTGGTGCTGGATTCTCAATTGTTGATTGTTGTGCGTTTAAGAGCTGTTTGGTTCGACGAATTGAAGCGAAGTAAAAAAATTAGAAGTGGAGAACTTGCGTACGCAATGCGTATGCACGTCATGCATAAGCATTTTTTATGAGTTTTTTCGTTTAGATGATTGTTGTGGAAAGTGTAGCTTTTTATAGTTTTTATGTTTGATTTGTAATTAAGTGTTAGTTGAGTGATATAATTTTCAACTTTTGAATATGATGAGGTTACCACCAATTCTCTGGAGCGGAGACAACGACGGAGCTCGACGTCCAGGTCGTCCCACTTGTGGAGAGACGACGGAGCACGAGACTGAGGCACTTGCAAAGACGACGACGGAGCTCGAGACTGGAGCTTGTCGCTCGTAGAGCGGAGCTTGATGTCGGAGTTTGACGTCCAGGTCGTCTCGTCACTGTCGATGACTCCGTTTTTGCAGTCACATACACCTCCCGCTAACTCGTCATTCCTTTCGTCGATCACCGGCGATGATAGACGGCTCGGCCTACACGCTCCCTTCCTCCTTCGGTAAGAACCACTTCAATCCGCTTCTGTTGTTTTTTCTTTTAAGAAGTGAGATTGAGAAAATGCGGACGGGAGTTTCCTAGACAGGAACTGCTACTGTTCCATCGCTCCACTTTCGAACTTTACGTCCACAGCGAACCAAATAGCTGAACTAAGAAATATTACGTTTATTTCCGAATTTTTGACACTGTCGAGGTGGAGTTCAACGAACCAAATAGCCACTTAGAAGGGGATTAGATGAGGAAGATATGGACATAGAGAGGAAATCAATATCAGAGAGGATGGGGGTGATCACTTAGATTCTTTCCTTCACTCCTAATGCCATTCACTGACATAACCACCATTCTATTTATTTCCACAAAAAAAAAACACTTTCGTCCTACATAATCTAATGGAGTCTAACAAATTAACTAGCCTGGTGACACTTCTGATGATGACAACGACAATGGCAGTGGTTGTCAGCCGAAGTTAGGGTTAGGGTTCACGTTTGGATTGAGATGGTCCAGGAACAAGCAGAAAACCAATAGTTTTTTTTTTTTGGGTTTTTTTGAGATGTCCGACGTAACATTCGGAACTTTGTGTACGCTGTATTGCATGTCTATTGGGTCCACTATTTCCAATTCCGCCATTTATAAATGGAAGAAATAATACGTTTTCGTGACTCGATCTACCGACCTTCTGTCACGTCCCGGTTCTGCAGAACCGAACGTCCTCGTTCGGACTTCCCACACCCTGGTCCTGCAGAGTCGTCGTCCTCGCTTGACGTGATGTCGTTGCGCTTGTACAAGACGTGCTCGTGCTTATTTTGTAACACAGATATTTGAAGATAGAGTATACATCATTCATAGAGAAATTGAACACTCATTTGAAATGAAAATAGCTCTTTATTGATAATTCTTTGAAATGAAAACATAAGGCCCTCAAACGGCCGAGATGAAAATGCCAGACTTGGCTTACAACTTGCAAAAGTATTGAAATGAGATACAACGTTGCTCCATACATCATATCCCTTATTGAAATATTAAAACTCATGGACCACCTTCAGTTAGAGTCTTTTTCTCCACTTGGAAGCTTCAAGTGCAAGGCTTCTAAAGAGTCGGACCAAAACCTTCAATGTTCCCTCACAGCAGCCAAATCCCCACCACCTGAGGATGCCCACAAACGTGGGTCAGTACGCAACAGGTACTGGTGAGCGACCGCAACCAATCTCACCTAAAAAGCCAACAATAAGTAGATATGTGAAAGCAACAGTTATTATTATGATCTTGCTATGTTGCCTTAAGTTCAATTAACAATTCATATCTCAAGAACATAAGGAACACATATATTTATCACCATATTTGGTGATTCTTATCCACGGTCGTGCAACCATCCATGTTTATGAATAATAACTTACTCTGCTTGCACAAGATATTATTGGCATGCACCATGTCTAAATGAAGGTCACTGGCCAAGCCATCACGACATTCTTGAAATTTCAGCGCCCCGTTCAGTGCAGGGAGCTAGCCTCACTGAAGGTCCTGAACTTCTGATGCAATTACTATAGCAACCGTGTTCCCCCTAGGACGAAGCGGTCCTTGGCCTCGGTGCACCGCTTCGAGGAACCTACCCCTTGTGCACAAGTTTGTCTATGACCATGCATGAATGCAACTAGCTAGTAGAAGAACACATGCAAATACAGAAACTTGATATAGTATTCAAGAGTCATATTTATTGTCTTAGCCAATGCCCACCATACTTACCGTCCAGTCCAGGGTCTTATTGATTGTCTTAGCCACAACCCACCATACTTACCGCCCAGTTCAGGGTCTTTGCCACATAATCAATTATACTACAACAATCCATTTCATAGTAATGTGATTATTATCTTGCTTATCTTTCTGGGTTCTTTGCTAGGTATCATTGATCGTTTTGTTAAGCATGATGAATAAATGATTCATCGAAGGATCGAAGTCACTCACTAGTTGGTGAATTGCTGAGAAAGAGAGATCTTCTTCACGACTTCAAGCTTGGTTCACAGGTTCACCTGCATTGGCACCAACAAAGGTTCAGAATCCTTCTTCTCTTTCTCTCAGTAATTCGATATGTAAATGCGAGACAGTGAATGCATGCAATGAAAGTCGTTCATCGAAAACAATCACGAAAACGTAAATCACAACACCAACAATGAAAACCAACATCGGAAACCAACAACGCACGGGTCTTGAGGTATAGACCCTTATATGGAGTTCACTCCCCAAAACACCATGCACTGCATCTTGGGAGCAACTTCTAAGGATTACATCGCATAACGAGGAACGGCTCCCCGTTTGTTTGTCCCGACCAATCGATACCGGCAAAGTTTTTTCATTCTCTGATTCTGACTCGACCATTCAACCGCTAGCCCAGTCCGTGCTCCACAAGAAGATCAGGACACTACATATTAATACACTAACAAAAAGTTTCATCCCTGAAACTTAAAATAAAACCCACATCCAAAATCGAATAACGAAGGAAACCTTTCCCTCATATCCTCTTCGAGTTCTCATGTCGACTCATCGAATGAGTGGTTGCGCCAAAGCACGCGAACCAAGGTAACAACTTGATTCCTTAACACCTTCTATTTCCTATCCAAGATTTGGATATGTTCCTCCATGTAAGTCAAGTTGGTCTGCAATCCCAACTGACCGAAGTCCACCACGTGACTTGGATCATGTACGTACTTCCTTAGTTGAGAAACATGAAATGTATCATGCACTTCAGCCAACGACGGTGATAGCGCGATCTGGTAGGCGACTGGACCTACTCTCTTAAGAATCTCAAACAGACCGACAAACCGAGGGCTCAACTTTCCTTCCGCCGAACCGCATAATTCCACGCATCAAAGATATCTTCAAGAACACATGGTCCCCGACCGTGAACTCTAACGGTCGTCGATGAATATCCGTGTGACTCTTTTGTCGACTTTGTGCCACTTCTAACTTCTCTCGAATTATGTGAATTTTCTCGACTGCCTGTTCTATCAATTCTGGCCCAAGTGCTTGCCGCACCCGACTTCATCCCAGCAGATCGGTGATCGACACTTTCATCTGTACAATGCTTCATACGGTGCCATCTCAATGCTCGATTTGTAACTGTTATTGTAGGCAAATTCTGCTAGCGACAAGTGACTATCCTAACTTATTTTCAGATCTACAACGCATAGGGGTAGAATGTCCTCTAAGATTTGGTTAACCCGTTCGGTCTGGTCGTCAGTATGAGGATGATATGCAGAGCTAAAATACAACTGTGTGCCCAGCACTGCCTGCAGACTGCTCCAGAACCGTGATACAAATCTTTCATCCCGATCTGACATGATTGAAACTGGCACGCCGAGTAGTCGTACTACTTCATCCAAATATAGCTGAGCCAACCGATCGACGCCCCAGGAGATCTTGATCGCGATGAAATGTGCCGACTTGGTCAATCTATCTACGATTGCCCAAATTGCATCATTCTCTTGCTGCATCTTCGGCAAGCCAACTATGAAATCCATGGAAATGTGATCCCATTTCCACTCTGGAATAGGGAGGTTCTGCAGCTCCCCGCCTGGTCTTTCGTGTTCTGCTTTTACTTGCTGACATGCCATACATTGTGACACAAAGAGCGCTATATCTTTCTTCATACCGTGCCACCAGAAGTTTGCGCACAAGTCCTTATATATCTTGGTACTCCCCAGATGTAGTGTATAACTTGTCACGCCCCGGCCCCGCCCGGGCCGCCGCTCCGCCCTGCCCCGCCCCGTGCGGCCGGGATTTGAGCGAACCGGACACGTATCACCGTGCCTCGGCGCGCCGGACGCGAATCACCGCGCCCGTCCCGCGGGTGCGAGGGAGGAAGGGAGCCAACACAATGGCCCGAGTCGAGCTTTCGGGGGACGTGATGCCGCACGGGCCTGGGGTTGCGCCCGTGCAAGGCCAATCGTTTAAGTTGATAGTTGGCTATCATTGCATCAATCGAGTAAGCAGCGGAAAGGGACTTGTTGCAATGCAATGCATTAGCCAACTGAGTGTTCGGGACAATCGAGGCAACTTGGATTTCCTTTAGCAAAGGCACACGTTCGTTCCATACATTATGCCCCCTTATACGATAGCATTCTCGGGGCAACAATCGAAACCAGGATTCCGGGTCTTCGGGACTGTGGCACGCCTATCGCTTCCTCGGACGATCCAGTACCTGCGAACAAGTAAACTGTTGGTGGGTCAGCACTTTATACAAGTACTGGTGAGATAAATCAACTGAACAGAAACAAGCATTCACTCAAACAGGCACTAAGTAATCATGTTATAAAATATTATATTACTAGTGATCTTTCTAGTTTTACCTAGGTTCGTTTCATGCAGTTCTAGCAGAGTCGATTTACTTGTTTAGAAACATGTTTGGAAACAGAGTTTCATATTGAATATGCAGGCAAGCAAACCGTTCATGTTCAGGGTGTGCGCAGCGTGTCTCGTGCGACTCGAGGGTCTGATGCAAAGCTAGACACACAATGCACATTCTTAGGGGCAGTCCTCTATCCAAGCCAACACAATGACTTAGCTATATGCAGGGCGGTCCCCGAGTATCTCAGGATCGGCAGCGGTTAGTCCAGCATACCAATGACTCTTTTATCTGATGCTAATGGCAGCTGTGACTCATGGTTGCTTTCCACTATCTCTGTAGCAGCCGGGACACACGCAGTTCAGCTCTGCACCAAAAGCCATTGTCCGACCGCGTGCGAATGCATGGAACACTATCAACAACTCTTAGTATGCAGACGAGATGAACCATCTATAAACACTCTTTCTTGCGGGGCAATCCGACTTATCACTTGAACACATTCAGGCACAGTATGGTTCTCTCGAAGCATAGACGATAGTGAACATGTTCATGCACTCTAAGCCAGCGATCAGGATTCTCGTTAAGCAGACTTTGTTTCAAAGACAGCTAGGTGAGTTCGTTCATTAACATGCAAGGCAGGTTCTATCATTCTCTTAAGAAAATATTGCAAGCAAAAACTCAGGTTATTTATTAAGGCGTGCAAGAATCAGAGAACGAAGTTCTGCCCACTCACCTTGATATATAACGTCGGCGCGGAGCGGGGCGTTACATACTTACCAACCAACAAAAAGTTCCGTCCTCGAAACTTCAAGGATAAACTTCTCGATATCCCGAGTAGCGATAGTGCCGTCCCTCGCCGTACTCAATCGAAACAATCAAGCAATTCAAGTTCAGGAAACATTTTGCACTTTGAGAATATCTATGGACTTATTGTATGGAACGCTCTTTGCAAAACCATATCGATAATATCTCAGAGTCATAGCAACGGTTTGGGCCAGAGAATCGATTCCGCTCTGATACCATTCTGTCACGCCCCGGCCCCGCCCGGGCCGCCGCTCCGCCCTGCCCCGCCCCGTGCGGCCGAGATTAGCACAACCGGGCACGAATCACCGTGCCTCGGCGCGCCGGACGCGAATCACCGCACCCGTCCCGCGGGCGCGAGGGAGGAAGGGAGCCAAGCGAGTGGCCCGTTCGAGCGATAGGGCGTGATTCATGACTTCACGCATGGTTCCATACTGATTATTGGCCACGTGCGAATGGATGGCAAGACGGAGTCCACCTTCAAACCTTCTAGCTCGACTCGCTGCATCAGGTAAATAGGCCCTAGCGAATTTAGAGAGTCGGTTGAATTCGGCGGAATACTCTTTAACTGTCATCCTGCCTTGCCTCAGTTGCACGAAGTCATTTTCCATCTTACGTTGCACTGGAGGGGGTATAAACTCCTCTTCAAACGCGGCACGAAAGGTCGTCCACGAGATCGCCTCCTCTCCGTGATCAAATTGGAGAGATCGTCGATGCACGTCCCACCAATCGTGTGCGTTGAGGCGGAGCTGCAGTTGCGCACAGGCGACGCGCTTATCTTCGGGGACCTCTAGCAGAGTGAAGTGGTCTTCAATCTCGGCTAGCCAATCTAGAGCTACCACTGGGTCCTCAGTCCCGTTGAATGGGGTGTTGCAGACCTTCTTGAAATGGCCCAAGTTGAAGGCAGTAACGTCCCTCGGCCTTGGGATTTGAGGCGTCTCCACTTCAAGCACGGGCTGTTCCACCGGAGTCGCTGCTGTTGTGGCGGAATGGTTGGCAGCCAAAGTCTGAACAATTTGTTGCAGGGCATCGACCTGCTTCTGTTGGACTGAGAATCGGGTCTCTAGATTACTCTCGAGCTTAGCTTGGCGAGCATCGTCTCGTTGTCGTTGCGATTCTAACATTTGCATTACCCGCTCAAGCGGGTCGACTTGAGACATGCCTCTTTGGCTTCGAGAGCTTCCCGAATTGCCCGAACTGCTCTCTTGTGTTTCAATCGGTGGTTGCGCTGCAGATTGCGCTGGATCCATTCCTTCAAAAGAAGGTAAATTACATTAGGATCATAATGTATTATGGACTTATTGCATGAACGTATCTCATTTTGGCCTAGCGAGTTCAAGAGTTCGCACAGGAATTTGATCGTTAAAGGACCTTTTCCAGCATGAAGTCTAAGAAACTTTGAATCTGTGCTCTGATACCACTATGTCACGCCCCGAGGCGTCCCCCGAGTCGTGACCGCCGTGCGGGCCTGGAGTTGCGCCCGCACAAGGCTTTAATGATTTGCATAACGAGCACATATTCAGAGTACGCAGATAAATTAAAACACAGATTTGAAACATAGAAAAGTTCTCTTTATTGATAATGAACATCTATTACAAACTCCTGAACGAGTCAGCTAATATGCCGAACGGCTTACAAAAGGGTTGACTCAAAATGAGATAGCAGTCCTGTACATTACATCCTTTTATAAACTCAAAACGATAAGGACCTCCAGGCTGGAGGATCGCTTTGCCACGGAGCTGCATTTGTGTATGAAGAGTTGCAGGCTCCTGACTCCAAAATGCTTCGGGGGCGCGGTGAAGATGCGCCAACAGTTGGACTGGATCGGGTAGACGACTTCGGCTCCTCGCTCGGTTCGCCTTGGTGCGGAGAACCTGTTTCAACGAGGGTCAGCATATCGAAACATGCTGGTGAAGGTGAGCTAGCCTGACTATACCAATCAACACGTTGTTTAGTGAAGCATGCATATTTGTGGGTTTTTATCTTGCCTTAGTTCATTTACAAGTAAGCAGCATATTGAATTTACTGAAATGAACGTGCCACCGTTCGGTGGATTTTACCTGCCCGTCTGAATGACCTGCACAATACTTACCTTGCCTTCCCTGCCACGGAGACACAAGTTAGTATACAACAGGTTTAAATATACAGATGATCACTGGCATAATACCACGAAGGACGATTTATAGTCTCAAGACGGACGGATGTGCAACGCGGGTGCGAACCCCCGCTGCATGCCTCATTTCCGACGATGCAGACGACTATACAGACGTTCCGTCCGGATCGGATCGGTCCCAGTGCCCCGGCGACCGTCCGCAGGAACCAGATTTCCTTGTGCACAAGTTGTCCGTGATCGCACGTTATATTAACTGATTTATAGCAGATTATACTGTTGAGGCAACACGAATACAGACAAGCAGAATTTCATATTGCAGAGCCTCACTGAATAATTAAGCATATACAAGAGGTGTTCTATATTTAGCACGTTTTATAGAACCTTTGCACGAACAAGCATACGATAAGGCAACAGTTCACAGATTTGATTGACAAGCATAATAACCAAGTATATTTGTCTTTTATCTTGGTTTCTTTTATTATTACTTGGTATCGTTTGATCGGGGCGAAGGAGTGAAGCTTGAAAGCAGGGCTAGCTAATCGGGTTGGTAGCCACTCACTTAGATTTTGGAAAGAAGAAGTAAAGAGGCGCTTCACGACTCCGCTCGCAAGCCGCCTACTGCTCGTTCACCTGCACACGAACAGCTCGATTAATACTTCTTCCTCTCTTTCCAATCTCGGAACAGAAGTGCAAGTCAATGAACGAAAACAATGAAAACCATCGGAACCGTTCAAGGAAAACAAGCAAATCCCAAAACCAACTCAAAGCACGAAAGCAACAAGCGACATCGAAAACTGAGGCAATAAAAGATAGCAGCGGAGAGGTCCCTCCTGACTCTGCCGCTAAGCCGATCCTTGGGGCGCAGTCCACTGAATATGGGAATCGATTCCAAAGAAACAAATCCATAACGAGGACGAGTTCTTAATTCAATCTATCCCGATCGAACGATACCGTCTTGTGTTTCTTAGCCGCGCTCTCCGCATCGGGAGAACGGGGCGCTACATCCTACCCAACTAATTGGAAGTTTCGTCCCGAAACTTAGGATAGGGCCTACCGTTAGGGATTATTCTGTTGGGGCAGAAGCTTAGAGGGGAGTGGACAATCCTGAGATACGTGGTCCCTTGCACCACAGTTGAAGCATAGACCCTTGCGGCGATAACAATTGTCAGTGGTGTGCCCAGACTTTTTACAGTATTCACAGAATGGTCTCGGGTTTCTCCTTTGGGGACCGCCGTGGTTAGGGCGCTTTGCGGCGGTATTTCCTCCATCGTTGCCTTGGCGTTTGTGATTGTAGGTATGCACAGCGCCGGTGGAAACATGAGGATACAGTGGCTCGAGTCGAGCTTTCGGGGGACGTGATGCCGCACGGGCCTGGGGTTGCGCCCGTGCAAGGCCAATCGTTTAAGTTGATAGTTGGCTATCATCGCATCAATCGAGTAAGCAGCGGAAAGGGACTTGTTGCAATGCAATGCATTAGCCAACTGAGTGTTCGGGACAATCGAGGCAACTTGGGTTTCCTTTAGCAAAGGCACACGTTCGTTCCATACATTATGCCCCCTTATACGATAGTATTCTCGGGGCAACAATCGAAACCAGGATTCCGGGTCTTCGGGACTGTGGCACGCCTATCGCTTCCTCGGACGATCCAGTACCTGCGAACAAGTAAACTGTTGGTGGGTCAGCACTTTATACAAGTACTGGTGAGATAAATCAACTGAACAGAAACAAGCATTCACTCAAACAGGCACTAAATAATCATGTTATAAAACATTACATTACTAGTGATCTTTCTAGTTTTACCTAGGTTCGTTTCATGCAGTTCTAGCAGAGTCGATTTACTTGTTTAGAAACATGTTTGGAAACAGAGTTTCATATTGAATATGCAGGCAAGCAAACCGTTCATGTTCAGGGTGTGCGCAGCGTGTCTCGTGCGACTCGAGGGTCTGATGCAAAGCTAGACACACAATGCACATTCTTAGGGGCAGTCCTCTATCCAAGCCAACACAATGACTTAGCTATATGCAGGGCGGTCCCCGAGTATCTCAGGATCGGCAGCGGTTAGTCCAGCATACCAATGACTCTTTTATCTGATGCTAATGGCAGCTGTGACTCATGGTTGCTTTCCACTATCTCTGTAGCAGCCGGGACACATGCAGTTCAGCTCTGCACCAAAAGCCATTGTCCGACCGCGTACGAATGCATGGAACACTATCAACAACTCTTAGTATGCAGACGAGACGAACCATCTATAAATACTCTTTCTTGCGGGGCAATCCGACTTATCACTTGAACACATTCAGGCACAGTATGGTTCTCTCGAAGCATAGACGATAGTGAACATGTTCATGCACTCTAAGCCAGCGATCAGGATTCTCGTTAAGCAGACTTTGTTTCAAAGACAGCTAGGTGAGTTCGTTCATTAACATGCAAGGCAGGTTCTATCATTCTCTTAAGAAAACATTGCAAGCAAAAACTCAGGTTATTTATTAAGGCGTGCAAGAATCAGAGAACGAAGTTCTGCCCACTCACCTTGATATATAACGCCGGCGCGGAGCGGGGCGTTACATAACTTGCACAGTGCGTTTTCGTCAATATCTTCTTTCGAAGCTCTGTATCATTAGTCACACACAATCTTTCCTTTACTCGCAATATTCTATTTTCGTCTTCCGCAAAGTTGGTTGTCTTCCCTGTTGAAGTCAGCTCGCACATTTTCTCTAGGTACGGATCATCCTTCTGTGCTGACTTGATTCGTTCCAGCAAGCTTGGCTCAAAGTTCATTTGAGCCAGTTGTACCCCACGATATCGAACTCGGAGTTCGATACCCATATCCTCCAAATCCCATAGTAACCGTTTTTCAACTGATAGAGACGTCATATACTTCCGGCTCAATGCATCTGCCACAATATTGCATTTGTCCGGAGTATAATATGATAAATCATAATCTTTAATGAGTTCTAACCAATGCCTCTGCCGTAAATTTAATTTCTTTTCGGTAAAAAGGTACTTGAGGCTTTGATGACCCGTGTAGATATTGCAAGCCGTACCATAAAGGTAGTGCCGCCATAATTTCAACGAGAATACAATTGCCGCCAATTCTAGATCATTAGTAGGATAATTTTATTTTTTGTGGCTTAAGTTGTCTCAAAGCAAGATATCATTTTATTTTCTTGCATGAGTGCACACCCCAAGTCTTGGCCCAATGCATCACTGAAAATCTGAAATCCCTCATCGTCTTTCGGGAGTGCAAGGATTTGAGCTGACACGAGGCGCTGTTTTAATTCTTAAAAACTGGCTTTATAGTCATCAGTCCACTTGAATGTCACTCCCTTGTGGGTGAGGCGAGTCAGAGGCGATGCCACTCTAGCAAAATCTTTCACAAATTTTTTGTAATAGTCCACCAAACCAAGAAAACTTCGGACTTCGCTAGCTGACGTGGGCTGTTTCCAGTCCACCACTGCTTCAACTTTCTTCGGATCTACCAAAACACCCTCTGACGAGATAACGTGCCCAAGGAATGACACGCTACTCATCCAAAATTCACATTTACTGAGCTTGGCATAAATTTGGTGTTCTCGTAGGGTCTTCTGTACTGTTCTCAAATGGGCGATATAATCTTCCTTGCTCTTTGAATATATTAGGATATCATCGATGAACACGACCACAAACTTATCTAAGTAGGGGCGGAAGACTCGGTTCATCATATCCATGAAGACAGCAGGGACATTGGTTAAACGACATAACCAAAAACTCGTAGTGTCCATATCTTGCACGAAATGCAGACTTAGGAACATCGTCTGGCTTAATCTTCAACTGATGGTAATCCGAGCGAAGATCAATCTTCGAAAATACTGTCGCACCTTGGAGATGATCGAACGGGTCATCGATTCTACGTAGAGGGTACTTGTTCCGAATTGTGGCTTTATTGAGTTCACGGTAGTCGATGCACAGCCACATCGTACCATCTTTCTTTTTAATAAATAATACCGGGGCTCCCCATGGAGAGACACTGGGACGAATATATCCGCGATCCAACAATTCATGAAGTTGGACCTTCAGTTCCTTTAATTCTGCGGGCACCATCCTGTACGGGGCTCTGGAGATCAGTCTTGTATTCGAAAATGTATCGATGCAAAACTCAATCTCGCGGTCTGGTGGCATTCCAGGTATTTCGTTCGAAAGCACATCCGAAAATTCAGTCACGACTTCAGTGTGAGCTGGGTCGGCACCTTCCTTGCGTGTGTCTTGAATAGAAGCCAAATAACCTTCGTAACCAGAATGTAACATCCGTCGGACCGTGGCTGCGAACATGGATGGCTTGGTCAATGCTGCACCGCACGAGTACGAGATTTCTGTCTCTCCTGGTAGACGAAAAATAACTCTCTTTCCCGCACAATCGATCGTCGCACCACAAGCACTAAGCCAATCCATTCCCAGAATAATATCATAATCCTTGATGTCGAGAACAAAAATATCCAGTGATAAGTTTCTTCCCCCAATGCATATGTAGCCATCCCTACATATCAAGTTAGCAGGCATCTCTACCCCCGAAGGGTGTTAACACTAAATCTTACTTTTAACACAAATGTTTTTATCTCATGTTCCATTACATAATTAGCAGATAAGAAACTATGGATAGCACCAGAGTCAAATAGTGCACGTGCAAGAATGATATTAAATAACAGTATAGCTGTCACGACTGTATCAGAAGCGAAGGCCTCCTCCCGAGTCAAAGCATATACTCGGCCTTGCGCACCGTTTCTCCGATTCTGATTTTGCCCGGTCTGAGGTGCCCGTGAGGTTTGCCCACGATTTTGTTGATTCTGTTGTGGAGGCTGCTGACGCCGAGGGCCTTGATTTACAATTGTTCCTTTGCACTCCCAAGCCTTGTGGCCTAGGCAGCCGCATTTAAATCACCCTCCCTCCCTCCCTCCGCGACTTGGCAATTTCTAGCAATGTGTCCCTTGCCGCGGCACCTATAGCAGTACGCCCCACCTTGGTTGTGCCCCTAGATGCCGCCGTTGTTCTGGCGCTTCGGAGCCTCATACCTTCCCCCTGAGTTTGATCGCTTATTATTGTAATTATGTACTGATAGGGCGACCAGAGCTGGCACAGGATAATGTATATCCAGCTCCTTCGTGCAGTCAAAAGATTCTTTGAAGGTCTTATACTTGTGGATTACCACTTGGACTGTAGAGAAAGCCTGAGTAGTCCCTGCTCGAAGCGACGAGCCTTGGCCGCTTCATCGGCAAATCTGGTACTGGAATACTGAGACAGTTGGAAAAATTCTGCCTCATATGTCTTCATGGACATATCACCCTGCTCCAGCTTGCTGAATTCTTGCTCTTTCTGGCATTGTTCCGTTGAGGAAAAGTACTGTTACAGAAATGCTTCCTTGAACATCGGCCACGTAATCTTCGTAGCCCCGTTCGCTCCAGCAAGCATGCATTTCCGACTTTGCCACCAGTAGTACGCATTGGACACTAGCAATAATTGCGTGCGTGACACCATCTTAAGCCAAGTGATGTTGAGGAGTTCAAGATGCTCCTCTACTTCAGCTACCCAATCCACCGTGACGGTGGCTTCTTCTGTCCCCTTGAACGAAATATTGTAAATCTTCTTGAATTCTGCAATATCCGTGACAAAACTTTTCTTCTTCGTCGGTTGGGTGTTATCAGCCCCAACGATGTACACTGTCCTTGTAGTAGGGCCAATTGGGGCAACTGCAGGCATAGCATTAGAATTATTAGCTACAACCGTTTGCAGCATCTGTTGCAGATCATTGATTTGTCTCTGTTGGACCTCTCCCAACTTTTGTTACGCTTCCAGTATGTGCAACATCCGATCCATCTGATCTGTCGAAGGGGTCGATGATGTCGGCACTCTCAAACTACTTAGGTTCCCTTGTCCAGACTTCATCATTTTTTTACCACACAGAAGGAAAATGTTAGTCTCATAAAGTATTATGGACTTTTTGTACGGAGCGTCTCATTTCGCGGCAACAAAAATTTAAGGCATCAAAATCAAACATTTGTGTCATTTTCGAAAACTCAAAACCAAGAAGTTCCCAAGGAAGTAAAACCATGCTCTGATACCAATCTGTTATGCCCCGGTTCTGCCGAGCCAAATTTAACACCCCGTTCCGTTCAAGCGGACTGCCGATTCAGACGGCAAAAGTACAACTGTCCTGACCCGCTTTGCCTCAAATGAGTAGCAAAGGATATCCAGACTTGTCCCTACAGGAATCCGACTTAGGCTTTCAGAGGCTCGCTTGACGTATCGCTCTACCGAGGCGAATCATCGCTAAGGTGGGTGGCTACGGTGAACTTGTCTTTGCTTAGTCAGCACACATAAAATCTGGAATGATATATGCTAGTCGCTAGGTGAATCACCCCTTGCATGCTAATAATAATACAATGCACATAGCTAAGGGAATAATCCCAACTTGTATTGCTTATGATAGAACATGGAAATAAAACATTTCTTATATATATATATATATATATATATATATATATATATATATATATATATATATATATATATATATATTCAGACCCTCGCATGCTAAATCTCTTACGGTTTCATCCCTTGACTTACCTTCGGGTCCGAGCAAACGTGTCTGCTTATGTTCCTTAGAAACACATGCTTGTCTGCTTACGAATGTCTAGCGTTATTGTATTGTGCATGCATTCTTGTTAGCCAGGAGACTATCAAATAGTCCTTCTGTGCGATTGAACCTGCAAGTATCCGGGACCGTTAGGTCACCAAGGCATCCCCGAACCAGGGGCATGCATCAAGGCAAGTGAATACTGTACTGTGATCACATCAAGTTTACCTTTGAACGAGAATCCTGTCCAAGCTCGTTCATAGCAAAAATTCATGACTGTACTCATGTTATTGACTGTACTGTGAAGGATGTGAAATTGGAAACCCCCAGAGACCTGCATGTCGCGGACAACTCGGAAATGAGGTATAGTTCCACGGAAGGTCGTCGGGGCATTGGGACCGATCCGATCCGGATGGAACTCCATTGTTCAGCCTATTGTACTGGACGAGATGGTGTGTAGCGCCCACTGTACTTTTTGTTGCATACCATTCTCTCCACGGCTGAACTCTACTGTATAGTCAACTGTACTGGACGAGATGGCTTGTAGCGCCCACTGTACTTTCGCTGCAAACCATTCTCGTTCATGACTAGTGTCCTTTATGGCTATACCAGCGACCCATTGTTCATATAGATAAGTCATCCTCGCTTAGCGGCTATCCGTGTGTGAGTCATTACATCACATCATTGAACAACTGAACACCTGAACGATCTTGAAATAACAGTACTCGTGTTGCATATGCTGTCGTCTGAATGTTTATACTTGCCCGTGCTTGAATTAACAATGTTTGCCTTGGACAGGGAAGGACAATTGGTAAGTGGGTAAGTCTCGCCGTGTTTTCTCTCATGTTGCACGGCGCACTGCCACACGAGTTAGGCTATTCAAATCTTGCATGAAACTGATCCTAAGGCAACTAGAAAGACAACTTAATAGTTGGTGCGCGGAACCTTCATTACGTGTTTGGATTTGTCGAGCGGGCGAGTAGCTTCCCCACCAGTGCATTCAATGTACTGATAATCCACCAATTTGTCTGCAGGGTGCGGGAGAACCTCGTTCGGTACGGATGCCTCCTTCATACATGCTAAGGTGTGGAGATCACTCCGAAGCAGCGCTGCATCCGGAACTAAAGCACATAACAAGACATAATGTTGTGAACATCGCATGATCATCGCCTGTACAACCCTTCCACAATTGTAGCCACTTGGCACGCTTTTACTGTTTCAGAGAGAGAGGCTTAAGCGACTTGTAATCTCGGCTATGCGCCGCCTGTAACACTTGTTTATATCAATAAAGAGTTGCTTTACTTCAACTTGTGTTATTCAATGCTTCCGTTATATTGTCGACTAAGTGAACCTGTTACCAAATCACCTATGCGTTCATGATTCTGCTGCACTCGGACAATCTGTGCGACTCTGTGGCTTAGAACTCTTACCGCCAGCCAATGAACCACGGCCTTGCACGGGCGTGGCTCACGCTCGTGCGGTATCACATCTGGATGGGATAAGCGATCGTGTAATCCCCCTGATTTTCATAAATTTTAATTTGGAATTTTTCCTAATTTTCTGGAATTTTTGGGAATTTTCTGTAATTAAAAACAGGGTTTTAATTATTAAATGATTTTTAATAAACAGTATAAAAATATTATGAAAATAATATTTTATGGTGCAAAATAGAAAACCAGACATATGGTATTTTTCTGGGAATTTATTGGACCCCGGAAGGATTTTTAAACACATAAAAACTATTATTATTAATTTACCTATTTATTAAATTAATTATTATTATTTTTTTTTACAAATAAACCGGCCCAGCCCAAAACCCATTAACCCGGGCCCAGCCCCAACCGAGCCCGGCCCATCCCCAGGCCTAGCGGGTCGGGCGGGTCGGGCGGGTCGGCCAGACCCGCACCCATCCACCCGCAGACCCGCCCGCCTGAACCCCTCTCTTCCCCGACTCTTCACTTCTCCTCCGCCGGCAACGCCCGCCGCCGCAGGCCGTTCGCTGCCCCGCGTCGCCTCCTCTTCATCTCCCCGAACCCGCCGCCTCTTCCGCTCCACCTCCCGCACCCTCACCGGCCGTCTCCCTCTCTTCCCGTACGCCTATATAAGCCGCCCTCCCGAGCAGCTGGACCCCCTAAACCTCGCCGTCAGCCTCCAGTGCACCGCTCCCCGCTGCTCACCTCCAGCCCAGCTTCGCCGCACCAAACCGCCCGGTCCTCCTCCATCCGCCCACGACTGCGCCGGCCACCAGAGAACCCGACGACCTCCCTCTCATTTTTTCCCTAAACTAAACCCTAGCTCCGGCATGCTAACTCCGCCCGTACCCGCCACCGAGGACGACCCCAGCACTCACAACAGCCGCCGGCCGTCCCCGAGCGTTGCCTGAGCCGCCGCAGCCCTAGCCGACCTCGCCGCCTCCGGTCAAGTGCTCCACTGCCTTCCTCCGGTGAGTCTCAGAGGACACGGACACAGGCTGGACACGAACACAGGGAAAACCCTAAACCTAATTTCTGTGTCGTGTCGGGCAGTGTCCAGGACACAGGACACAACTCGGTTTTTTAGCCCTATTCAGGTGTCCGTAACTTTTTCCTCGTAGCTCGGAATTCAATTCCGTAAATTGTATCGCGTAGCCTGTTCGACCCTCTCGGTGCCCGGACAAACCGCTCGGGGCATCGCGTCCTGTGGTGATCGCACC
This sequence comes from Iris macrosiphon, assembly GCA_036927795.1. Classification (NCBI taxonomy): domain Eukaryota; kingdom Viridiplantae; phylum Streptophyta; class Magnoliopsida; order Asparagales; family Iridaceae; genus Iris; species Iris macrosiphon. Next base: position 17,080,678 of record JAYESA010000019.1, on the reverse strand, counting down.
CCGCGATCCAAAAACAGGAAAAAAACTTAGCCCTGTTTTACCCCGGAATCGAGTACGCCCCGCCAAACGGGACGACTTGGTCACGTGCGGTCTTCATCGATATGTCAGCGTCGTTGATACGGACGTGCGGGATTTCGCAGAAGCTGATTTGGATGTGCGTGCACACCGGAATCAGTGCGTATCCGCGGACACCGCCCCGTATCCGTACTTTCTGTTTCTCGCTGTAACTTAGTGTACACAAGTCAGATCGAGACGAAACTTGCGCCATCGGACTCGTAGCAATACGCTGGTCCTATGGGTTAAGTTTGGTTCGATTCTGAGAACGTTGACAAAATCGTGTGTCGTGGGCCCCACCGGCTCCACTCGACGGGCGATTTTGAGAACGGCTCATCGGAATCCAATTCTGGAAGTTCTGTTGGGTTCGTATCATCGTTCCTGACCTGTTGACACTAAGTTGGACTGTTTTTGAGACCTTTGACCCTGGCACGTTTTTCGGTGCAAGACGGCCCACATCTGGACCCCGCCTTGACTCGAAATTGACGTTTTTGCCCTTGTCTCCAAACTGGACTCAAGGACAGGCGTTTCTAGCTGATTGACATTTTCTGAATCTGATGGTGATATTTGTTTCAGCAGCCGGAGTACTGCCTGCAATCCCAACTGAAGCCCAAGTGACAACTGGAACCGGAAATCCAGGCAAGTGTACCTTGCCATAAATTGCAGTTTATTAAATTCATTTTACTCTTGCTTTATTTTCTGTGATTATTGTTCATGCTTAAACCTAGGGCCGTGTGGCATACTTATTGTCCGATTACAGTCGGGTGCCAACTCCGTACGCGGAGTTGTGTATGTCATTAGAGATGGACATTCGTGACCCTTTATATTCTAGTACTTGCTGTATCAAGTACAAAAACCCAGGACACTTGACACATACATTGACAGAATCTTCCTGAGATATTCAAGGTGATTCTGTATAGGATACAGGATGGACATAGATTATATTCTTAGATTATGACTTGATGCATTAACTATGATCACATGTGACATGGACATGAGACGTTATGGACATGAGACTTGTGGTTACATTGGGTGGGGAGAGACACACAGGCTACAGGCTGATTATATATATAAATAAAATCCATAGTAAACTCATAGTATATCACATAGTATAACTACTACCGGCTCCCCGACACAGAGCTTGTAGTGGTATCAGCCTTAGTTTTAGTGATGCTCTCACTTGCATGATCACTTAGCTGGTTAGTTACTTACCCTGTTGTTTCATTATTTTGCTTTACTGCATTATATTTGGCTTGTTTTATCTGTACCTTGCTATGTCCCCTGAGGACCTGGATCCGGATTATGTCCCCAGGGTTAGCAGACGAGATCTACCCTGAGGTGTACGGAACAGGAGCACTTCTCGGAACAGTACCAGTACCTGAGGACGAGGTGATCGCTGAGGACTTCTCCTGAACGTCTGCTTCCCTATGCTCAGTTTAATATATTTAATTAAAACTCTTTTCATGTTTATGAGAACAATTGTAACAGACATTATATCGGGTTGTTTCCCCGAATTACTTTGCTGAGACTGGATGTTTAATTTACTTTCCTTATTGCTGTTGATCTTATTATCTTTTCTGTGGATGAGATTAGTTCTGATTTGTTGTTACAGACCTTATATACAGCTTAAGTATGCCCCGATGGATCCATTAAATTGGGTTTGTCCATCGGTGCGTGCTGCTGGCCATTGCCACGTGTCTAGTCCCTCGATATTTTGGGACTGGGGCGTGACATGGTTTTTGTGGTGGCCCATGCAGGTCAACGACTAAAATGTTCGGTTTCAACTTAGGGACCGAACAGGCCTGCAATAAGAATAAGATAAGTTTTTAGGATCTCATCCACTTGCATGAAAACGTTCTTGATATCTGTATCGTATTCAAATTAACTTTTGACTTGCATCTTGCCTTGAATCCAGTGCGCTTCTTATGTTTTATTTTTGATGCAGACTAATGGATCCAAGAAGTGGAGACGAGAATCCCTTGAGTACACCACACGATGCTGTGGTCACTTATGATGAAGGAGTGACACCCGAAGACCGAGGGCAATCTTCTCAAAACGATCAAGAAGCACCGCATAATTCAAGGTTCCGGCGTGATGACATTCCGCCGCCTCCGCAGTTCGTTCCACCGATGACCGTATTCCCACAAGGGCAACCTATAGACGGGCAACAGATATTCCAGATGATCTACGCAATGATGCAAGCCCAACAGCAAATTCATCAAGAGACTCAGCGTCACGAGGCGGAGTATTTGAGAACCAGCCTAGTAACCGCCTTGGAGCAAGTAAACCCACAAGCTAGGCGACCAGCAACGGGATCTATCACCGATTTCCGTCAACTCAAGCCCCGTACCTTTTCGGGCAAAGAAGGACCAACTGAGGTGCATGAGTGGCTCACCAACATACAACACCAATTGGAAGCAGCTGAACTTCCAAGAGAACGTTGGATGACCGCTGTTAGAATGCAATTGACGGACAATGCTCATCATTGGTGGCTATCCGAAGAGACCAGGCTCGGACCAGACCGAGTCACTTGGGAAGAGTTCTCCAGACTCTTTCAGGAGATGTACATTCCGGCCATCGCTCGATCAGAACTTCGGGACAAGTTTAACCATCTCACTCAGGAAGCTATGACGGTGGAAGAGTACAACGCCGAGTTCATTCGTCTAAGTCGCTTCGCCCCAACATTAATCCCAACAGAAGAAGAGAAGGCCGAAAAGTTTTTCGACGGCCTCAACATCGAGTTGCAGAAGCTAATTGGATCTGTCGCACCAACTTCGTACTCGGACGTTCTCGCTGCAGCACGACGCATGGAACGCGTCACCAGGAGAGAGACCGGTCTGAAACGGTCTTCTACAGCAGCCAAAGCACCACAAGAAGAAGCCGCAAAGAAGCCTCACATTCACCAGCCACCCAGAGCCTCTCCGCAGACAGTACCTACATGTCAATACTGTGGCAAGATAGGCCATTTAGAGAAGGACTGCAGACGCAAGTTGGGATTATGCTTGATTTGTGGAACCAATCAACATTTAGCCAAGGATTGTCCTTATCATCGAGGAGGAGTACCAAGGACAAACCAACAAGCTCTACCAGCACCAGGAGGGTATCAACCTAGGCCACCCTTGGCACCACAGGCAGCACTCTTCCAACAAGCCCAGCAGCAGCAGCAGCAACAGAGGAATCCACCAGGACGCGGACAAGCCTTCGCGATGACCTTGGAAGACGCGCAGAACCATGGAGTAGTTAATGCGAGTAAGTTTTTATAGTTTTTTCGTTTCTAGTAATTCTGTAGTTCGTGCCTGCTGGTTCGTGACCCTAGACTTACCCTGATAATTTTAAAATTGCTAATGATTGATAACCTAGTATTAACCTGATAATTTTTGAATTTGCTAAATAACTTAGAATGTTTTATAAATGTTAAACTGATAAGATTTTAAAGAATAAAAACTGGTTTTCTAAAACTGTAATCTTCTAGATTTCCCACATTTGGGAAATTGCATAAATGCTTGGGAAATAATTTTTCCTAGGTGTCACTCTTAATCTTGATTTTGTGATTCAAATAAATTTTGCAACCGTGTTATCTCTGTTGACCGGTTATTCTTTGATTGCGAGGACGCAATCCTCTTAAGGGGGGTATATTGTAATCCCCCTGATTTTCATAAATTTTAATTTGGAATTTTTCCTAATTTTCTGGAATTTTTGGGAATTTTCTGTAATTAAAAACAGGGTTTTAATTATTAAATGATTTTTAATAAACAGTATAAAAATATTATGAAAATAATATTTTATGGTGCAAAATAGAAAACCAGACATATGGTATTTTTCCGGGAATTTATTGGACCCCGGAAGGATTTTTAAACACATAAAAACTATTATTATTAATTTACCTATTTATTAAATTAATTATTATTTTTTTTTTTTACAAATAAACCGGCCCAGCCCAAAACCCATTAACCCGGGCCCAGCCCCAACCGAGCCCGGCCCATCCCCAGGCCTAGCGGGTCGGGCGGGTCGGGCGGGTCGGCCAGACCCGCACCCATCCACCCGCAGACCCGCCCGCCTGAACCCCTCTCTTCCCCGACTCTTCACTTCTCCTCCGCCGGCAACGCCCGCCGCCGCAGGCCGTTCGCTGCCCCGCGTCGCCTCCTCTTCATCTCCCCGAACCCGCCGCCTCTTCCGCTCCACCTCCCGCACCCTCACCGGCCGTCTCCCTCTCTTCCCGTACGCCTATATAAGCCGCCCTCCCGAGCAGCTGGACCCCCTAAACCTCGCCGTCAGCCTCCAGTGCACCGCTCCCCGCTGCTCACCTCCAGCCCAGCTTCGCCGCACCAAACCGCCCGGTCCTCCTCCATCCGCCCACGACTGCGCCGGCCACCAGAGAACCCGACGACCTCCCTCTCATTTTTTCCCTAAACTAAACCCTAGCTCCGGCATGCTAACTCCGCCCGTACCCGCCACCGAGGACGACCCCAGCACTCACAACAGCCGCCGGCCGTCCCCGAGCGTTGCCTGAGCCGCCGCAGCCCTAGCCGACCTCGCCGCCTCCGGTCAAGTGCTCCACTGCCTTCCTCCGGTGAGTCTCAGAGGACACGGACACAGGCTGGACACGAACACAGGGAAAACCCTAAACCTAATTTCTGTGTCGTGTCGGGCAGTGTCCAGGACACAGGACACAACTCGGTTTTTTAGCCCTATTCAGGTGTCCGTAACTTTTTCCTCGTAGCTCGGAATTCAATTCCGTAAATTGTATCGCGTAGCCTGTTCGACCCTCTCGGTGCCCGGACAAACCGCTCGGGGCATCGCGTCCTGTGGTGATCGCACCCCGCGATCCAAAAACAGGAAAAAAACTTAGCCCTGTTTTACCCCGGAATCGAGTACGCCCCGCCAAACGGGACGACTTGGTCACGTGCGGTCTTCATCGATATGTCAGCGTCGTTGATACGGACGTGCGGGATTTCGCAGAAGCTGATTTGGATGTGCGTGCACACCGGAATCAGTGCGTATCCGCGGACACCGCCCCGTATCCGTACTTTCTGTTTCTCGCTGTAACTTAGTGTACACAAGTCAGATCGAGACGAAACTTGCGCCATCGGACTCGTAGCAATACGCTGGTCCTATGGGTTAAGTTTGGTTCGATTCTGAGAACGTTGACAAAATCGTGTGTCGTGGGCCCCACCGGCTCCACTCGACGGGCGATTTTGAGAACGGCTCATCGGAATCCAATTCTGGAAGTTCTGTTGGGTTCGTATCATCGTTCCTGACCTGTTGACACTAAGTTGGACTGTTTTTGAGACCTTTGACCCTGGCACGTTTTTCGGTGCAAGACGGCCCACATCTGGACCCCGCCTTGACTCGAAATTGACGTTTTTGCCCTTGTCTCCAAACTGGACTCAAGGACAGGCGTTTCTAGCTGATTGACATTTTCTGAATCTGATGGTGATATTTGTTTCAGCAGCCGGAGTACTGCCTGCAATCCCAACTGAAGCCCAAGTGACAACTGGAACCGGAAATCCAGGCAAGTGTACCTTGCCATAAATTGCAGTTTATTAAATTCATTTTACTCTTGCTTTATTTTCTGTGATTATTGTTCATGCTTAAACCTAGGGCCGTGTGGCATACTTATTGTCCGATTACAGTCGGGTGCCAACTCCGTACGCGGAGTTGTGTATGTCATTAGAGATGGACATTCGTGACCCTTTATATTCTAGTACTTGCTGTATCAAGTACAAAAACCCAGGACACTTGACACATACATTGACAGAATCTTCCTGAGATATTCAAGGTGATTCTGTATAGGATACAGGATGGACATAGATTATATTCTTAGATTATGACTTGATGCATTAACTATGATCACATGTGACATGGACATGAGACGTTATGGACATGAGACTTGTGGTTACATTGGGTGGGGAGAGACACACAGGCTACAGGCTGATTATATATATAAATAAAATCCATAGTAAACTCATAGTATATCACATAGTATAACTACTACCGGCTCCCCGACACAGAGCTTGTAGTGGTATCAGCCTTAGTTTTAGTGATGCTCTCACTTGCATGATCACTTAGCTGGTTAGTTACTTACCCTGTTGTTTCATTATTTTGCTTTACTGCATTATATTTGGCTTGTTTTATCTGTACCTTGCTATGTCCCCTGAGGACCTGGATCCGGATTATGTCCCCAGGGTTAGCAGACGAGATCTACCCTGAGGTGTACGGAACAGGAGCACTTCTCGGAACAGTACCAGTACCTGAGGACGAGGTGATCGCTGAGGACTTCTCCTGAACGTCTGCTTCCCTATGCTCAGTTTAATATATTTAATTAAAACTCTTTTCATGTTTATGAGAACAATTGTAACAGACATTATATCGGGTTGTTTCCCCGAATTACTTTGCTGAGACTGGATGTTTAATTTACTTTCCTTATTGCTGTTGATCTTATTATCTTTTCTGTGGATGAGATTAGTTCTGATTTGTTGTTACAGACCTTATATACAGCTTAAGTATGCCCCGATGGATCCATTAAATTGGGTTTGTCCATCGGTGCGTGCTGCTGGCCATTGCCACGTGTCTAGTCCCTCGATATTTTGGGACTGGGGCGTGACAGATCGTTCCGCGGGAGCGCTGGCACGGTGATTCTCGCCTAGCAGGAACGGCCGATTTGCCTGCGGGAGATCGGGACGTGACACCAAACGTCCTTGCTTGGGCTTCCCACACCCAGGTCCTGTAGAGCCATCGTCCTTGCTTGGGCTTCCCACACCCAGGTCCTGCAGAGCCATCGTCCTCGCTTGGCGTGATGTCGTACAAGCCTGGGGTTGCGCTTGTACAAGGCGTGCTCGTGCTTATTTTGTAACACATATATTTGAAGATAGAGTATACATCATTCATAGAGAAATTGAACACACATTTGAAATTGAAATAGCTTTTTATTGATAATTCTTTGAAATAAAAACATAAGGCCCTCGAACGGCCGAGATGAAAATGCCAGACTTGGCTTACAACTTGCAAAAATATTGAAATGAGATACAACGTTGCTCCATATATCATATCCCTTATTGAAATATTAAAACTCATGGACCATCTTCAATTAGAGTCTTTTTCTCCACTTGGAAGCTTCAAGTATAAGGCTTCTAAAGAGTCGGACCAAAACCTTTAATGTTCCCTCGTATGAATGAATTCAACTAGCTAGTAGAAGAAAATATGCAAATACAGAAACTTGATATAGTATTCCAGAGTCATATTGATTGTCTTAGCCACAACCCACCATAATTACCGTCCAGTCCAGGGTCTTATTGATTGTTTTAGCCACAGCCCACCATACTTACCGCCCAGTCCAGGGTCTTTGCCACATAATCAATTATACTACAACAGCCCAGTTTATAGTAATGTGATTATTATCTTACTTATCTTTCTGGGTTCTTTGCTAGGTATCATTGATCATTTTGTTAAGCATGATGGCTAATGAATTCATCGAAGGATTGAAGTCACTCACTAGTTGGTGAATTGCTGAGAAAGATCTTCTTCGCGACTTCAAGCTTGGTTCACATGTTCACCTGCATTGGCACCAACAAAGGTTCATGATCATTCTTCTCTTTCTCTCAGTAATTCGATATGTAAATGCGAGACAATAAATGCATGCAATGAAAGCCGTTCATCGAAAACAATCACGAAAACGCAAATCACAACACCAACTGTGAAAACCAACATCGAAAACCAACAGCGCACGGGTCTTGAGGTATAGACTCTTATATGGAGTTTAGTCCCCAAGACACCATGCACCGCATCTTGGGAGCAACTTCTAAGGATTACATCCATAATGAGGAACAACTTTCCGTTTGTTTGTCCCGACCAATCGATACCGACAATGTTTTTCCATTCTCTGATTCTGACTCGGCCATTCAGCCGCTAGCCTAGTCCGTGCTCCACAACAGGATCATGGCACTATGCCTTCCGCCACCCAGCCATGGTCTTTTTGTCGATAGTGTCATGATAGTAAAGTAAAAAAAAAAAAGATTTTTATGGTAGTAAGAGCATCCCCAGTGGGAATACTCCAAACACATACTCCAAATTGTTAAAAATTATATAAGTTATTAATTTTAGAATGTCCCCGTGATATTGGCACACAATTATACACTCCAAATAAATACTCCAAATTAATCTCCTTTTTTTCCTCCCTTTTTTTCTCTCTTTATTTTCTTTCCTATTTGATAAAATTTTTCCTCTATCTTTTTTCTATTTATTTTTCTTTCTCGTTTGATTATTTTTTGTGGGTCCAACAATTAATATAGATTAGTTAGGACACGCTCCAAATTTGGAGTGTCTCATAGCTTTCTAGCAATTTTTAAATACGCACAAGTGTCCACTACAGTTTTCAAGTGCTATAAAATTTGACTAAAGTCAAAATATAGTAGTAAAATATCTCCCACTGTGGATGTTCTAAGTAATCAAAAGTTTTGATAGTATTTAACTACAAATTAGTATATTATTCTTTACGGATTTTTTCGTTTAAAGTAATAAAATATAATATAATTATAAAAAAAGGGGAAAGTTGGGGGATTTTGCAGATAGGGGGACCACTCGCCAACTGACTTGGCGGGGTGTTGAGTTGGAGAGCATCTCGTCAACTGAGTTGGCGGGGCGCTCTCCTCGAGAGGCCGCTCGCCAACTCAGTTGGCGGGGCGCTGTCTACGAGAGACGACCGTTGCTTTCCAGCCGTTGCACAACGGATACATTTCATCCCTATAAATAACCCCCCCAAACACTCCTCACACAACACATTCTCCTCATCCTCCTCCTCCTATTTTCACAGCTTCTCCTCCTTAATCGCAACAATTCTCTTTCTCCTCCTGATATTTACTGGCGATGGCTACCCACAATGACGGTCGTATTCCTGGCGGACCGACTACCGCGCTTATTATTAAGCAACGTGAAGACCATATTTCTAGTCAGATATTTACTGGCGAGATAATTTTTGAAATTACAAGTTGCCAACTTTATTAATGCATATATTTTTTATAATACATATGTTTACTTTATTAATGCATATAAATTTACACACAAAATATAATGCATATATTTTTTATAGTTATACGACCATGATCTTGATTTACGAACCCGGATCCATATACATTGGCAGGCCGAAAGGAATTATCGTACGTGGGAGCTAAATTTGGTCCAAAAGGCTTTGGTGGAATCATTTGGATTCCACTATATAGATCGTATTAGATATTTAATCCACGATCTTCATTTAGTTGTAAGCCTTGCGGAGCGTTGGTGGCCCGAACGCAACACTTTCCAACTCCCATTCGGCGAGATGACGATCACCCTTTTTGATGTGGCAAATATACTAGGGTTACCTATTAAAGGTAACGCTATATATTTTGATCCGCACTTAAGGGATCTGATCTGATCAGGAGGTATCTCGGTGTTAGCCCTCCTTCAGGTCTAAAAGACGGCAATTATGTAAAATTTACATGGCTCCGTGATAACTTTATGGACCTACATCAAACTATTGATGGGGTGGTTGATGTAGATAAAATTCGGGTATGTATTTTTATTAGTAAATTTGTTTATTACTTAATTTAGTGGTACAATTCTATATAACACTTAATAAATCCAAGTCATTCGTTGCACTAGAGCGTATCTGCTCTGTTTATGTGGTGCAATTCTATTTCCCGATGCATCGGAAAATATGGTAAATGTGCAGCTTCTACCATTCTTGGATGATCTGATAAAACCTACTGAGCATGCGTGGGGAGCTGCTACTCTTGCCTTTTTATACGCCAATCTGACAGAATTTGTCAGATCCAATCGTAAGAGTATTTGTGGATGTATTTCACTGATACAGGTATGAATGAAAGACCTTAAAAAGTTAGAGTAATTTTATACGCAAATTTTGTTTGTACTAATGTCATATTTTTGTTTTATAGTTCTGGTCCTACGAGCACTTATATATTGGTAGGCCTGTTACCAGCATTCTCAGTGATGTTGGAGTATTTCCAGTTGCTATACGCTGGTCTACAGACGTAGTGGATTATCAACACTACCAATACAGGACTGTATCACTATATCGTAGCCAATTTGATACACTGCAGTATAATGAGGTAATTTTTAAATATGCAATAAATATCTTTAAATTATTTAAGTTTTGATCGTAGATAAACATCACATCTAATTAATACAATATATTTAAATAGGTAACCTGGTTACCGTACTCATGTGAACCTGATGCTCCAGAAATCAAGAGGACATCATATGCATTTACTTTACACAGATGTCATATTATATATGATCAGTTCACCATGTACCATCCGACAGACCGTGTTCTTCGGCAATTCGGAATGGTCCCAATAATTCCCGATGATCCACCGACAGTCGGTTATGAGACATCAAATGCATTACAACGAATCATTGGTCTCGTTGCTGACTGGAATAATCGGTTCGAGAATTATATTTTCAGCAATAATCTGTGTCTATATTTTCAGCAAACTTTCTACGATTGTCATGAAGTATAATAATCTTGGCTCTAATACCATCGAGAAGTATTGTTATTGGCTTATCTCGTAATTTCTTAATCCAGCTATTGAAACATTAAGCAAGATTAGAAGTGTTAATATCTAATCTAGGACAAGTAGCATACGCTGTTATCCAATGTTCAAATCGACGACTTTTATCGTTTACACCAATAAGCCAATCGTACACCACTATGTTCTCGAATTTAATTATATCAAACACACTCTCTGCATCCGTTTTATTATATGATCTAGCAAGCGAGTCTAACAAGCGTTGAAATACTGGTTCTTTTGTAATCCCTTTTGCTTGTCAGATATAAATGAAATTGTACTCCAATCATTAAAACAACTTTCAAAAAATATTTTAAGAGAATTTAAAAACCAAGACCAAGAATCACTATTCTCACCTTCAGCAACAGCATAAGCTATAGGATATAATTGATAGTTAGGATCGTGAGCACAAGCAATAAATAAGATACCTTGATATTTAGACGAAAGAAATGTAGCATCAGTACTAATAATTGGTAAACATCCACTTAAAAATCCATCAATACATGACTTAAAACAAATAAAAATTCGTTGGAAGCTATTGTTTTCGGTAGTTTTAATAAAACATGTACTACCTGGATTTGTCTCCATAATTCTATAACAATACTCCTCAAGACTAGCGTATGCCTCATCATAACTACCATTAATTTCAGCTAATGCTGTCTCTCGGGCTCTCCATGCTTTAGAATAACTAACTTGTATACGGTGTTCCCTATATATATCTTTAACAATTTGTGATGGACTGTATGACTGGTTATCTCTAATAATGTCAATTATCATGGTCTTAATCCATGAAGCGGTGGCTAGTCGATGACGTCCTGTACTAAGTCTTCCTAAACAAGAATGACGATTTTCTAATGTACTAACTTTAACTATATCGCTATTTCCAATAGATTTGACATATACTCTCCAATTACAATTCGGTTGATCACAACTATATATAATTCCACGAGCATTATTCATAACACTAGTTGAACAACTAAAATTATATTTAATTGCTAAATTACTTATAAAGCTTCTAAAGTGAGAACGACTAGGAAATGATTGTCCCTTAAATAATTTATTAGTGATAGCTTTTACAACATCATCATCTACCGTATAATCTATATTTTCAACTAAATCATCACTATTTCCATCGTCGTTCTCACTATCATCATCATGGTTAGATTCATCTGATGAATGACCTTCTTGGATAAATGAAACTATTTGTTGAGAAGAACTAGCACCCGAACTAACATGCTGATATTCAGAAAAATATTCATTATTTCTACTATCTAAGGTTGCTGCTACTTTAATAACATATATTTTTATATACCGTGATTGTGAATTAATCTCAAGAATATAATTCCATGCATCTTCACTATATATCAAAAAATAATTAGAACAAAAAATAGACTTCAGAATAAAATCATAATGAATAGAACAACGTTCAATAATATGATTACGTATATTTTCAAAACTAATATTCGGATAAGTTGAAAAAATTATACTTTCTCCTCCTTCGTAATTTAACCCATTTACTTTACCGCCGTGCGAGCATACAATTCTTACGCTACGATCCATGACGGTTGAGAACTTTTGCTACAGAAAACTCAAATGAACTTTAGCTGCAGGCAGAGAGACAGAGAGAGTGTTGGAGACTTTGCTAGAGGGAAGAGAGGAAATAGATTGAGTGTGAGATGATTTGGTTGAGATAGGTAATTTACAGAGGGAGAATGTAATAGCCGTTGTTGTTAATAGCCGTTGTGGAACGGTCGAAAAACGGATCCTTACTCGCCAACTCAGTTGGCGAGCAGATTGCAACGGTCCTAAGCCAACTCAGCATGTCCCGCCAACTGAGTTGGCGAGCGGCCTCTCAAGGAGAGCGCCCCGTCAACTCAGTTGGCGAGATGCTTTCCAACTCAGCACACCGCCAAGTCAGTTGGCGAGTGGTCCCCCTATCTGCAAATACTTTCCACTTTTTCCTTTTTTTATAATTATATTATATTTTATTACTTTAAACAATAAAATCCGTATTCTTTATCAACTCTTTTATTCCTTTGGACTATTAAGCCAAATTATTACAAGAAAGGCACAATACATGAGATTCCATGAGCACGTGCAATCTCCTTAGTTCTTTCAAGTCTTAATTAATTCTGCAAGGAAATGTAGCCATTGGTGATCATCCACTCCAAGCTCCAGTGTCGCTCGGCACTCCTGAAGGTCCAATAAGCCCATCCGAACGTCGCCTGACCAAACACCTCCAATTGCGCTGCTGCAAACCTCTGGTAGTCCTCTTTCGACGCTCCCTGGACATTCCACTCCGCTACCCACTCTCCTGCAGCAGCACACACCAGCATCAGCATGAGCATGAGCATGAGCATGAGCATGAGCATGAATTAATTATACACACACACACCATCAATCAATATCGTGATATATCAGAAGCATCATGAACTCGTAGTACGTACGTAGACTCCATGTATATATATAAATATACACACACACTTGCCTATGAATATAAGAGGGCCATTGAAGTAACTCAATGCTCTCAGAATCATCAGATCCCTAGCCCTTTGGTTATACACATAGTCGATGTTCTGCTGCACAGTCATGTCCACAAAGCCATCGGAGTAGAGGTTGTAGTAGTGGACGTCTACGACGGAGCCATCGAGGCCCCCCGCGAACCCGAGGAGCTCTGTCGCAGTACTGACTTCTCCCAGGCGATTCGACATGACCACGTAGCAGCTGGGGCAATGCTTGCGAACGGTGTCGTAGCCGGCTTGGTAGTACTGCTTCAGGATGTCCAGCGGGACTCCGGGAGCAAAAGGCTCATTAAGTAGTTCCATTGCTAGAAAGCTTGATCTTTGTCCATACCTAGGATCAGTGGCAGAGAGAAATTAAAACATGAAACTTTTGATCATTTGCAACATATGTACGACCACTGCATGATTGGTCTAGATAGGGAATTACTTCAGATCAGGTGCGGACACAAGAAATTAAAGGGTGGGTTGGTTTGTTCGTTAAATAAAGTTCGTTATATCAAAATTTTGTTGTTTCTCCACCATAACTTATTTTTCTGCTTCGAATCATAAAATAAAAAAAATAAAAAAAATAGGAAAGAAAATGTAAAACCTGATGTATATGTGCGTATAGAAATTAAAAATTATAAATTTTGAAAGAGACAAAACATAAAATCAATAAAAAAAATTTGAAAAAGAACAATAATATTTAACTCAGAAGCAAAAATTATGTGGGCACATCATCCCTCACTTGCCCCCATGTAGGTCCGTCCTTGATGCTACTTAATTCTATTTGTTCATTCTATACGACGATGATTTTGTAGGAAAAGTTAATATGATCTTAGACTTCAATCGCAGTCATATGAGATGTTTAGAGTTCATGATTCAGAATATAAAATGATCACTTTTGACAATTTAACTCTATGAAGATGTTGAGTTAAAATGTTGGTATACTTGATTTTAAACAATAAATATATATATATATATATATATATATATATATATATATATATATATATATATATATATATAAACAAACAGAATATGAGCCATATGCTCATATTTCTACATGGGTTATGCACACGTAGACCAATAGAAATGGATTCCTACATCCCATGTGTACACATGTGCACTAGTACACTACATTTTTATTGGTCCACATATGCATTGGTTCATGTAGAAATATGAGTTTATGGCTCATATCCCGGCCAAATAACCTTGCAGCCAGGAAATCTATTGCTGCAACTGTCTGATCTATGTTATCGTTGTTGTTGCTCCACTCCTGGGAACCATCTCTGGTTCCGCTGTGTTCAAATCCATTTTGGGACCCCGGTGCTGCGTGCAGATCCACGATGACTTGGAGGTTGTATTTGCTGCATACGAAAACAAATTAGATGTAACAACATGTGTAATGCTTGTCATTAATAAGTATTCGATAAATCATGAGACAACAACTCCTACTTCAAAATATTCTCCAAAGGCATGCAGCTAAACAAAAGTATTATAATTGCAGATGAAACCATTGTCAATGTTATATGCATCTTCATATCGCTTATCGATCTAAACCTGAAATATGCTAGAGACCGATAAGATATTAATTTGTTATATATAGACCATAGTTTGCAGTATCGGCCAATAACTATCCGATATGGCCGATACCAATATGATTTGGCATGTCCCAATTCGATACCATCCGATACTCAATACTAACCGATACTGATATTGATATCTCTTTTCTGATCAATTTGGCAAAAAAAATTGAACGAAAAATATCAATCAATTAGAATGTAAAAGTATATTAAGATTGCAAAGGCAAGTAAAAGAAGAAAAATTATCTATCCTATGTAAACCAATCGGCAATTGTGAGTACTATTTCATTCAATTTCGAAACTACTAAGAAACAACAAAAATTATACTTAAAATTATACCTAAATCTATAAAATATTTCTCCTAAAATGTTAATAATTTATTGATAATTATTTGCTTTCCGATAGAAAAAAAAAATCCGATACTCCGATCCGAAACTGGCAATCTTATCGGTACTGCATATCACGATACTCATAGGAATTAATGACCTGATTCCAATATCGATACTGCAAACCTTGATATAGACAAGAATAACTCTGCACCCGAAAGTTCCAAAGAAGAAAGCATTACTTCGCAAAGGCTTATTATACAGTCCACAAGTTCCAATTTGTCGAAAACAGATTATTTCCTCAAAGATACAGTTGAGGTTTCCATTACTTGTCCAGTTTTAATTAGTTCCACTCTACTTGGCAAACATAGTATGTCTGCATTAAATAGCCAGTCAGTCTCCTCCACTTCCCATTAGACCAGTGTTCTCAAAACCTGACCGGACCGGACCGGCGGTTGAACCGGGTCGGACAGGGTCTGACCAAAAAATTGGTCCGGTCTTACCTGAACCGGATTTTTTAAAGAACAGACGGTTTTTTCTCTGAACCATGTTTTAACCAGTGAACTGGCCGAACCGGTTCATAATTGAACCGGCCATTTTGGTTTTTTTTTTTTTAAACTAAAAAAGTTTATCATGTGAGATTTGGATTATTTGATACTTAATTTGGTTTTGAGAGACCTTATAATTATAAAATAAAACCAAACTATACATACTAAGAACCAAATCAAACCAAACCAAAGCAAACAAGAAGTAAATGTGGATATCTTATATGATTTGGTTCTCGTAATGGGCCTATTTGAACCACGGTTGAACTCCGGTCCGACCTATACCAAAGATTTTTGGTTCAATCATCGGTCCGGTTTTTAAAATATTGCATTAGACTAGTTTGGTGGAGCTATGCTAAGATATCAGAGTAGCAACCAGGGCCTTTCCATCCCATTGACTGAAGGCACTAATCCAATCCACGACCCTTGGAACATACTACAGCCCCAGGTGGCGAAAAGACGACATCGAGGTGCCAAACCTTCCCGTCGATGTGAACTGGCATCAAATAAAAGCTAACCTTCTTAATCAGTTTCTTCTTCCTAAAGAAAAGAAAGAAAGTGACCTCCAATTTCCTCACACACACTAAATGCAGGTTATAAAGGCAAATATAGCAATTATAAGCACTTACTCTGCCCAAGTAAAGGCATTGTCCAGAGCCTGCAGTGAGCCCCCAACAAAAGGAAACGGTGGGCTGTCGTCGCTGGCTATCCAGTAGCCCACCGGTATCCTTACCGTGTTTATTCCGTTCTGAGACATGAAGCCGAAGTCCTCCTCCACGATGAAGCTATTCCAGTGGTCCTGCACTCATCCATATATAGTTTTGTTGGTTAGAGCCATAAAAATCCACGAATGAACACCACATTGGTTCTGCAAATGTACTTAGGTCCTACTTAAGTAAGATGCTCTCTAGAAGTAGACAGATCATCTCAAGAACAAATCATGTATCAAAAGCCCAATCAAATCTGTTTTGACTTAGAACCGCAAGCAAATCAATTTGGATCGTGTTAAAAATCAAGTCAGATCAAAGCACGACGAGTACTAGATGTACTGATTTCCTCATTCGTGGACATATCGATTGATCGGAACAGATTGAATTAAGACCCTTCCTCTCTTTGGATTGGTTTTTCCGGAATCAGATCTCTTATGCAGTGGATCATGTCTTGAAGAAGAACTCTATATAAGAGTCACTTTCTCAAGCTTTTTCACTGTTTGTTTTTGCTGCGTTGTTTGTTTTATGGAGGCTAATCATGAATATAAATCCAAGAACAATCAGTCCACTTAGGTTCGTTAATCTCAATCTCAGTCAGTTCTTCGTGACTAGCTTGTAGTATCGATGATTCAATTTCAGATCATATGGGTCAAGTATAAACATTATGATATTAGTTTCAGAAGAGTAACAATAACAAATTTATTAAGTATCTCTTAGAACGACGTTAAATAAATATATTGTACACTAAATATCCAAATTGGCCATCAAAATTTACTCGCAAATGCATAAGTTACTTATCTTTGTTCATAGAACATGTTGGATCTTGACAAATTAGGGGCTGGTGAATATATGTAAGAAAATGTGTCCAATCCCCTTGCGGCCCTAGTTTTGACCTATGTTTTTTGGTTTCACCTCAACAATGAGATGGAATTTGATTTCTGACTATAATGTGATGGTTGAGAGCATAAAAAAGAGGGTAAGCTCAAGTTGGTGTGCCTTACTCTCATGACTGTGGTTGCCATCTCTTTCCCATATCCATTGGTAACCTGGAAATCTCCTCTTAATGTGCCAACTATTGTCAGCGAGAACAACGATGGATCATCGTCTCCCCAGCTGGTGCTTTCCGGATAGTCTGCCATCACCATTCCATTGGAGTTGACCTAATAAAGATCCAGTTATCACTTCAAACCTGGGGATGACAATATTGTCACACAGAACTTGTCTTTGACATGCGTCAAAAATTAAAATTTTATTTCAGTAACATCATTAACTGACGACCAATAAAACTGTGTGACGATAAACAACTGTTGTCACAAGTGACACAAAAATTACTTGTCTCTTCCAAACTACTTGTCACGGAAATCTGAATTTCTTGTAGTTAAGTCATCAGAATATTATTGATTGATTACCATGAACAACAAGGATTGTCGACTACCGAAATACCTGCAAGAAGAGGCCATTTTGCGCTCTGATGCGGACATTATTGGCATCTCCAGGTTTTCGTTCAATCTCAAATGTCTCCTGCGTCCCAGGCGAGTTCTTAACTGCAACCAGACCTTCCTTTCCTTGGTTGTCAAGCCCGATGAACTGATCATTGAGAGCTTTGAACTGAAAACTTGTACTTGTGACTCTCCACAACTGGACAATGTCATACAAATTATGCCAACAATTGAAAAAAAAAAACTCATATTTTGTCATCTGAAAATAAGAACATGAGAAAATTTGCAGGTTTCTTGTGTTGCCTTGAAGTTTGCCCAGTCCGATGGAGTCGGTTGGTTGGCGACAACATTTTCTCCACCACCATTCTCGGCCATTAGATATGCGTTGCTCACCACGGACTTGAATTGAACTTGAGTTCCGTCCTAATTACATCATACGACTTTAACTATTAGACCTACATATATATGAATTAGGAACCTAATCATCAAGAAGACACTGTTAGCTATATACTTGTACTTGATAATTACCAGTAGATCCTTGTTGGGTATTTGGTCGAAGAGGCTTGGAGTAATCCAACCCTCTGTCACTAGCCATCCTCCGAGGTTAACTGCCCTTATGGGGTTTTGAGGATATGATGGTGATGCCAAAGATTGGGATGTGAGCAATGGGAGCAGGAAAAGGAATATCATCTCCTATTAACTTGAAGAGTCCTGAGAAAGGGAAGTCACAGTGGCTTCTGTGATGGAGTATATATATAGAGACCAATAGATAATTAATGTATGCTTATGCAGTTTTGAAATGATTTCTGATTTAATATTAACACTTATGTTCTAAATTGATGATCATGGTATAATTAGTTTTACTCTTTGTCCATTATTATTATTTATTTTTCTGTAAAAAAAAAAGAAGGGAATACTAGAGCGAGAAAGAAGTCTTGAACTCCTTTTACCCTTTCATTATATGAACTGAGCTTACAAGTTTCTTCTAACCTCTCAATATAGTGTCCGGACGTTTTTGGTACCTTTACTTGCAAGTGCTCGATTTTGACATTCTAATTTTATAAATTATTCTTTTGAAACATTTAGACCACTTCAAAAACGTATTTTGTACTCCATGCCAATGAGGTCATAACCTAACGGTTAAGACGGAGGCACCTGTGCCAGGAGGTTTGCTAGTTCGAGCAACGGGGACGTCGTTTAATTTCCTTTAGGGAGAATTAAGTGAAGTGGAGGGTGGGTGCAGTGCAGGTGCGGTCCGTACGAGACTAGAGCTGGACGGTACGATCCGGGTGGTGCGCGGATGCGATGAGGGTGCAGGTGATGTACTAGTGCGGCGCGGTGCAGTGCAGCTACGGCTACGTGAGGCTTTCGGGCCAGATGGAGCCTTCGAACGTGGTGCCTTCGGGCTGGAATGAAAACTTCGAACTAGGAATTGTATATATAGCTAGGCCTTCGGACTGGATTGGTTGTAAGCTTTCGGGCTGAGTTATAGCCTCTTGGAGGGACCTGAATAAAATTTACCTTCTTCGAAAAAAAATAAAATTTAGTACAAAAGCACAATTTAAATACTTGTATTGCCAGATATTTTTTAAAGCTGTCCCGATGTGCTTCAAAATTGACGAAATGTGCTTCAAAATAATAATTTTATATAAAATTGGGGTGCTAAAATCGAGCAGTGAAAAGTTAAGTTGCCAAAAATATCAAAACGCTATAGTTGTGTTTCAATTAGAATAATTTCCAACTTTAGTATGAAAAAAATGTTACAATTCCTGTAACAACAAATTACAGACCATTACGAAGCATATATTAACTGGTGAATCGCAAACTCTGTGCCAACCTTGACTGCCATTACTTCATTTACATTCATTCTCTTAACTATCCTGAAAATGGAATTTCAGTAAATCAGCTAGAAAATTGAAATACCATGGTTGTTCTTGTGATGTGAGTAATGGCAGTTTGTTTTGGCATTTCCAAAGGGAAAGATCACGCAAAGACCACATCCATTTTTGGTCCCAGTGCGATTATTATTTTCAAACAAATAGTTTTAACATAGTAATCCATGTTACCATTCCCTAATAGTAATGGTTACAGCTCCCTAATAGTTATGGTTACGGCTATTTAACCAAGTTATCACGCAAGATGCAATTTTCCTTCAATGACTTCACGGAAACATAGAGCACCGGAATACCAAGAATTGAACAAATTTATAATTATGGTTCACATCAATTTAATAAACTTTCCTTTTGTATATGTTCTAAATTACTACTACTCCATTCATTAAATATTTTTCTAGTCCATAGAATTTGATTGAATAAATTCCTTAGCACCATCAGTCCTCTCCCCTTGAACTTTTCGACCTCAATAAGGATACCAACTTAATGATATTATAAGAAGCACAAAAATGCTATTGGTACGTACTGTAAGGTGGTTGTAAAAAAGAAATGTTTGGATTTACATTCTTAAGTATTTATGTTTTAATGGATTGCTTACGTATTTACCTTCTTTTTTTATCATCCCTAAGAACCATATTCCTTTATCACCAAGAGAACAAGAAATTACATTAACATAATCTTAGTTTATTTAGTTTGTCAAACCCATTTTTAGACTTTTTCATCATTGCTTGGTCATAATTGCATAATTAAAAGTGAATGAAATTCCTCACAAGGAATTACCAACAGACTACGGAGAGCTAATTTCTCAATATTTTCACTTCCAGGTACATTGAGAACTCAAATAGACCATAGTCGGTTTTACCGATAAGTTCAAATATATGCGGCGGCCTATCGTAACTACCCCTAGCGAACCATAATATTTGGGTTTAATTTGCATCATGATTGGAGATCTTAGGTCAGGTTAAGGTGTTCAGATCTTGGTCTAGCTTATGACAAATCCTCAGCAGAAAGAATATGTTGACCGACTTAGAGATCATCTTCAACGTAATTGAGAGAGCAAAACCAACCTGAAGAAGAAGATCATCATCAAACAATTCACATATGACATTTTATGAATCTTGCAATTTTCGGAGAAGAAAATCATTATCAAACGATTCACATATATATATGACATTTTATGATATGAAAACTTAATTTTCCTGAACTGACTAGACTCCTTTAAATCATAGATAAGAACTTTGTGCACAGAATATGGAGACCGAGCTCACGTGGTGAGCCTTGAATCCCCTCCAATAGTACATTGTCACACCACTTTCTGTTTTTTCATCTAATTTAGTGTTAGTGGTGTGACAATACACTATTGGAGGAAAATCAAGACTCAGCCACCACGGGAGGAAAATCGTTAATTAGTAAGTTTAAAGACCAAACAAACTATATCAACAGCAATATCAATCACAGAATAAAAGAAGAGATAAAAAGAGAAGGAAGGGACCTTTTGCTCCTTGTATTCCTTTCGGAACAATATATTGTTTCTGTAGCAGCAACCAGAGAAATGAATAAAGTAACAGAAACATTCAAAGGTGACAAAATGTACTACAGACCACTCACAGCTAAACTTGATGGCGCTCATGGCTATTGCTAGTGCAGAAATGTTGGATGGCTCCTATTCTGTACTGCTGATCTTTGGTGAGTTTCTAGTACTGAGGAAGCATAACAACCTTTAGAACAAATTTGATCACATATGCTCTCACCATGTGGTATAAAGCAAACCAGCCTGCTGACCTTCATCATTAATGGAGGGCAAAGTATTATCAAAAAGTATCTTATTGCATTGGAGCTGCAAGTTGGTTCCAGTTGAAATATTAGAGCAGAAAAGCAAACTATACTTGTTCGAGAATTTTAAACCTTTCCAACAAAAGCTAATTATGCTAGCACCTTATTCCTTTACGACAACGCCCACCTGCTAGGTTGCTTTGACAAGCTATAAAGAAGAAGAAGAAGAAGAAGAAGAAGAAGAATGTATACAAAGAACAATTAAATATCGATTTTTTTTTTCCTCCAATCCGGTTGCTGATTCTACAAAAAGTGCTGCATGGATCTCCTAAAACCAACATTGTAGATCAGTTAACACTTGCATCAAAGAATGAAATATTTCCAACATGTATGATCAGATCACAAAACCATATTCCAAATATGGTGCTCATGCATATATGGAAATCAATTTTGCACACTTATGAATGGTGCCAATTGGGCGTAGGAAGAAACTATCACATACATTAGATATGAACTCAACAGCCAGAAGTGTAAGTGTCCTTAAAACAAACACAATCACTAGTAGCCTTT
This sequence comes from Iris macrosiphon, assembly GCA_036927795.1. NCBI lineage: Eukaryota > Viridiplantae > Streptophyta > Magnoliopsida > Asparagales > Iridaceae > Iris > Iris macrosiphon. Next base: position 17,058,720 of record JAYESA010000019.1, on the reverse strand, counting down.
TCAGATATGAATCAAGAAAAGACCAAAGAAAATCAAGAAAAAGGTAATTTCAGCGCCCAAACAAAAGTGGTAGTAAATGAGCAGGGACACTCCAAAGACGGATGGCGTGTCCATGTCCGTGTCCCATCGTGTCGAAGCACGTATGGACATGGGCACATACGCTCCAAAATACACTATGACACGCAACAACTGGTACCGAATCCTGATACTAGTTATTTTGTTTGTGTCCGTACAACATAGATAGATCTACAGATCAACCATGAATGTCAGAAAATACATACTGTAGATTCTCCCCCGGCAATTCTTTTCAGGTGTCGAGTGAAAACACAATAAGCAATTAACTGAATAATCTCTCTAATCAAGAACAATAAGCAACTGAATAATCTCCCTAATCAAGAACGCACTCAAGAAACAAAATCCAACTCCTCAAAAGGTCTGAGCACCCAAAGTTCAGCTATACAAGCCCCCCAATGACTTGAACCCATCATTAAACCAAGAACGAACAACATTCTCTGATGATAATTATAATAAGGTGTTGTCTGAAGTCTGGAGTCTGAAGTCTATTCATCTGAATGAAATATCTGAATAGAAGTTGTTTGTTTACATGTTTTTACATCTTGATTATTTAGAACATTATATCCTTATATTAAAGAATTTTTGATAAAGATATTAGGATAGTATTGGAAATAATTTTTGCTCCGATTCAAATTCTAGATATCATAGATTGTTTTGCATATGAATGTTTTAAGGCAAAATTCGAACATTCTCTGAATTTGTTGATAACCAAACAACCTATAATACCTCTGGAATCCGAAACTTTTTACTATTCAAACTTCAAGGTGCAAACAAACAACACCTAATAATAATAATAATAATAATAATAATAATAATAATAATAATAATAATAATAATAATACCAGAAAAAAAAAACATATTTCTTATAATACGAACCCCTTAACATCCTCAATTTTTTCTTCAAACATGCAGTAAAATGCGTCAAAATTTTGACACTAGTCGCATAAAGCTGCAGATACAAAGCCATTTCATTGCAATCTTGTTTATCACACAAACCACACAGAAACTATAAACCCTAAATATATACAAATGTTCACTCTGGTCAAGAACTCTCATCCAGAAGAAAAATCCGACAAAGAGGAAAGGAATGCCACTACACTTCTTAAACCATAGACTGTTAGCGGGCTCAAGCAAAGCCTACACAAATCCGCTTGTCGATCCATAGCAACATCATGGACCTTAAATATAATAATACTAAAGTGCCCGTGCAGACATTGTAGAGGTCGAAATATTCAGTTGAATTTTTTTATGTGATTGGTCATTTGGTTGCTCGTAAAAAAAAAGGTTAATTCTAAAGACCCAAGACATATCAAAACTTACACAGTACAATTCTGGATGCTAGTCCGGTCTAAAGCAATTTTTTACTCGGTACAATCCACTCCGATCGTGCCGCCGTCGTCGTCATCGCCCTCGATAGTCTCGGCCTCTCCGGCACCCACGCCCGCCCTCGCCCTCGCCCTCGCCGCCCTCCACTCGTAGCGTGTCACCCCGAGCCCCCTCTCCCTCCTGAGCTTCTCCTCCGCGGAGAGGTTGCTCTCGTCGAGCCCGCCGCCATTGGGAGGGGAAAAGACAAGGTCCTGCCTCCCTGTGGTGAGGTCGAGGGAGAAGACCCTCATGTGGAGCGTGGCATCAGGGCTGAAGAGAAACGTGACGAACCGGTCGTCGGGCTGAAGCTGATGACGGAGGGGGCCACGTAGCCGGGGAGCAGCGACTGGACGATCTCCTCCACCGGGAAGAGGGTGGAGGAGGAGGAGGCGGCGACGGCGGCTGAGAAATCGATGGTCGGCTTGGCGGCGAAGGCAACACTGGCTGCTGTGCTTCGGTCGCTTGTTGCTGTGCTTCCCATTGGGATGACTATCAAAAAAAAACATTTGACATTCCTTTTCTACTGGAAAAACTATTAAAAATTTTGACATTCCTCCTAATAGGAAGGACATACAAAATTTTAAAATTATATTGTTAAAATTGACAGTCTTAAAAAAATTAAACAGTTTCTAGTAAATTTTTTCGATAAAAATATTATAAATAAAAAAAATTGGACTATCATAAATAAGTTTGGATGTGCATTTAGAATTAACCAATAAAAATACCATAGAATTAACAAGTTCACTATAGGAGGATCGGTTGATTTTATTTTAACATGTGCCAATAAGCATCATCATTTGGTTCCCTAAATGAATGGAAATTAATTTTTTTTCTTTTTTTTCTTTGAAAATTTATAATTTCTATTAAATTTTTTTTTTCGATATTTGGAAAGACCAAAAAGATTGGAAGGATGGTGAATAATTTAGGGTGTAAAAGTGAACATTTGATATCCAAGTACAGAAATGAAACCAATATGTCACGTTCCGATCTCCCGCAAACTAATCGGTCGTCCCCGCTAGGCGAAAATCATCGCGCCAGCGCTCCCGTGGGGCGATCGCTTCGGCCCATCTGAACGTGATGTCGCACGAGCGTAAGCCGCGCCCGTGCAAGGTCGTGGTTCATTGGCTGGCGGTAAGAGGACTAAGCCACAGAGTCACACGATTTGTCCGAGTGCAGCGAAATTATAAACGCATAAGCGATTGGTAACAAGTTCACTGAGTCGTCAATAGCGGAAGCATTGAATAACACAAGTTGAAGTAAAACAAATTCTTTATTGATATAAAGAAGTGTTAAAGGGGGCGCTAGGCCGAGATTACAAGTCGCTCAAGCCTCCCTCTTTGAAACAGTAAAAGCGTGCCAAGTGGCTACATTTGTGGAATGATGTACAAACGATGTTCCAACATTATGTCTTGTATATGTGCTTCAGTTCCGGACACAGCGCTCCAAGGCTCCAGAATGATCTTCACGCCTTAGCACTGTAAGCCCCCTGATTTTCAGGAATTATTAATTTGGACTTTTCACAATTTTCTGGAATTTTCCGGGATTTTTCTGTAATTAAAACCTAGGCTCTTGGTAATTAAATAATTTTTATTTGCTGTTAATTACTATTAAAATATTATGAAAATAATATTTTTGGGTGTAAAATGAAAAACGGGACTTAGGGTAATTTTTCTGGAATTTATTGGGCCCCGGACCTATTTTTAATCACCTAAAAACTATTAATTAATTATTATTTATTTGTTTATTTATTTATTTATTTTATTTTCCAGCCAGCCCAAACCCCGGCCCAAATCCAAACCCTGGCCCGCGGCCCAGCCCGTGTCTAACGGGTCGGGTCGGGTCCGCCCGACCGAACCCGACCCGCCGCCCGACCCGCTTTCCCTCTCCCCTGACCCGTCTCCCCCCCGCGTCTTCCGCCGGATCCGCCGCCTCCGGCCACGCCCCGCCTAGCCCGGCCCACGCCCCACGACCCCGCCACGTCCCCGCACCCGTCGGCCCCTCCACCGCCTCGCCCGGAGCCGACCTCCCCCGCTCCCCTACTTAAACCCCTTCTCCCCTCTCCCTCCGGTCGAACCGCCACCGCCCTAGCCGCCTCACCCGACGCCACGCCACTCCCCGCCGACCTCCTCGCCGCGCCGCCGTGAGCCGCCCCAGCCTCCTCCTTCCTCCGCCCCCTCCGGCGCCCCGACAGAACCCGCCGAGCAGCAGCAGCCAACAGCAGCCAGCAGCGGCCGCCTCCGGCAGCCGCCGTCCGCGGCCACGCGCCCCGCCCTAGCCCCGGCCGGCCTCCCCCGCCGCCGTGCCGCCCCGAGACGCCGTCCTCCGCCTGGGAACCCCTGAACCCTAACCCTAGTTCTCCCTGTGTGTCGGACACGTGTCGGACACGGTTTTTTCGGGTTTTTCTGACCCTGTTCAGGTACGCGTATCTTTCTGCTCGTAACCCCGTTTCTGATTCTGTCAGTTGCGTTGCGTAGCCTGCATGACCCTCTCGGTGCCCGTGCAACCCGCTCGGGGCATCGCGTCCTGTGGTGAACGCGAACCGCGATCCAAAAACAGGAAAAATAACGACCTGATTTACCCCGGAACTGGGTACGCCCCGCCAAACGGGACGACTTGGTCGCGCGCGGTCTTCACAGATACGTGCGCGCCGTCGATACGAATGTGTGGGATTTTGCAGAAGTCGATTCGGGTATGCGTGCACACCGGGATCAACGCGTATCCGCGGACAACGTCTCGTATCCGACTTTTCTGGATCGTGCCCTAACTTCGTGTACACACGTCGGATTGAAACGAAACTTGCGCCATCGGACTCGTAGCGATACGCTGGTCCTGTGACCTAAGTTTGGTTCAATTCCGAGAACGTTGACGAAATCGCGTGTCGTGGGCCTCACAGGCTCCACTCGACGGGCGATTTTGTGATCGGCTCATCGGAATCCAATTCTGGAAGTTCCGTTGGGTTCGTATCATCGTTCCTGACCTGTTGACACTAAGTTTGATAAATTTGGAGACCTTTGACCCTGACACATTTTTCGGTGCAAAGCGGACCCACATGTGGATCCCGTTTTGACCCAAAACTGTCGTTTTTGTCCTTGTCTCCAAATTGGACTCAAGGACAGGCGTTTCTAGCTATTTGACACCTTCTGAGCTTGATGGTGATGTTTATTTCAGCATCCGAAGACATTTTTGGAAATTTCTCGAGAACAGAATCGTAGTTGGAATCCAAACAACAGGCAAGTACCTGCACTTCAATTTTAATCTTTATATTGTGATAATTAGTTCCTTGCTCTATTAGTACCATTGGATGATTACACTTAGTGTTAGGATTTGGAGTTCATGTCTTGCTTTTCGTGTCGGGAGGGAGAATACTAGGAGGCATGTAGTTTACCCTTCCCCCTGTCCTGACTGCTAGCTGTTGAGTACGCGACTGTACCTTCAGCCTGATACTCGATTATTCCTGACTGATAGCCGTCTATGACGTGCCTGATTAGCCTAATAACCTCCTACATGCCAACTATGTATTCTAAATACACAATCACACACACATAGTTTCTTTGTCTTGTTGCAGTTCCATTTTCTTGTCTCATTATAACCCGGTTTACTTATATTCCTTATTTTTAGTGCTTAACCTTAGTTAATTTTACTACTTATTATGCATATTCTTATCGTGATGTTTAGTCAGTTTTCACTACTTGTCATAAATATTTAGTTTAAGCTTTGTTGTGTATTGGTACTTTGCTCCTTTCCTGTCTGGATCCGTTGATATTAGGCGATGATGAGGACTATGCCCCCACCTTTTATGGCCCATATGACGTAGCAGATGATACATTTGAGGAGCCGGTTCCTACTCAGGAGACTACTTTTGAGGAGTAGTTAGTCAGTTAGCTAGTATTTTCTTTCAGCATAATACTCGGGTTTTGTCACGCCCCAGTCCCAAAATACCGAGGGACTGGATGCGTGATTATGGCCAGCAGCACACACCGATAGACAAACCCAATTTAATGGATCCATCGGAGTGTACTTAAGCTGTATTATACAAGTCAGGGTCTACTATTCTCATCCACAGATATAAGATATCAACTTCAGCAAAAGAAATATTAAGTTACAACCAGACAAAGTAAATAAAATCGGAGAACAATCCGATATTAAGTCTGTTACATAAGTTCTCAAAGACAGGAAATTAAGAGTTCAATTAAACAGGAAATAGAGAGTTTAATGAAACAGGAAAATAAAGACTAAATGACTGAGCATGGTGAAGCAGTTGTTCAGGAGAAGTCCTCAGCGGTCACCTCGTCCTCAGGTTCAGGTACTGCTCCGAGTAGTGCCCCTGTTCCGTACACCTCAGGGTAGATCTCGTCTGCTATAACTGGAGAACAAAACCAGGTCCTCAGAGGGACGCAACAAGGTACAGAAGAATACGAGCCATAATACAGTGAATGAGCATGCAAGTCAACCAAAATGTTAATCACAAGAGAAGCACAAGAAATTAATAAGTTTAAGACAGTGGTATGCCGATGTTACTATCAAACAAATCCAGTTAAATAATTAAAACCAGCTAAGTGATCATGCAAGTGAGAGTTATTATTCATACTCAGGCTGAGACTACTACAGGATCAGTGATAAGAAACCATAGCAGTGATTCTCGAAGGGCCAGTACAGGTGCCAAAGCTCTGTGCCAGAGACTAGGACACTTCCAGATAACCAGATATATATATAATATAATCAGCCTTGATATGGTAATACTCTCCCCACCCAATGAATCTCACGTCACAGATCTCAATGTTCATGTTACGCAAGATTGAAACTAATGCAGTCAGTCATTTATTAAGTTCTAAAGCTTAAATCATAAAATCTATATCTTATACAAACCCCCCTTGAATAATCAGGAAGATTCTGTATCATGCTTGTGTCAGGTGTCCTGGGAATAATTTACTTGATAGGGCAAGTACCACAGTCACAGAAATTAGAGCAAGAGATTCAAAATGAATTAAATACTGCATTTAATGGCAAGGTACACTTGCCTGGATTTCCTGTTTCAGTTGTAGCTCTGGCAATTGCTGGATTTGCAAAGACTGCTCCGTTTGCTGAAACAAACATCACCATCAGATCCAGAACACTTCAATCAGCTAGGAACGCCTGTCCTTGGGTCCAATTTGGAGACAAGGGCAAAAACGTCAATTTCGGGTCAAGGCGGGGTCCAAATGTGGGCCGCTTTGCACCGAAGAACGCGCTAGGGTCAAAGGTCTCAAAAACAGTCCAACTTAGTGTCAACAGGTCAGGAACGATGATACGAACCCAACGGAACTTCCAGAATTGGATTCCGATGAGCCGTTCTCAAAATCGCCCGTCGGGTGGAGCCTGTGGGGCCCACGACACACGATTTTGTCAACGTTCTCAGAATCGAACCAAACTTGACCCCCAGGACCAGCGTATTGCTACGAGTCCGATGGCGCAAGTTTTGTCTCGATCTGACTTGTGTACACTAAGTTACAGCGAGAAACAGAAAGTACGGATACGGGGCGTTGTCCGCGGATACGCACTGATTCCGGTGTGCACGCACATCCGAATCAGCTTCTGCGAAAGCCCACACGTCCGTATCAACGACGCTGACGTATCGGTGAAGACCGCACGTGACCAAGTCGTCCCGTTTGGCGGGGCGTACTCGATTCCGGGGTGAAACAGGGCTAAGTTTTTCCTGTTTTTGGATCGCGGGGTGCGATCACCACAGGACGCGATGTCCCGAGCGGTTTGTCCGGGCACCGAGAGGGTCGAACAGGCTACGCGATACAATTTACGGGATTGAATTCCGAGCTACGAGCAAAAAGTTACGGTTACCTGAGTAAGACTTGAAAACCGAGTTTAAACCGTATCCTCGTGTCCAACCGTGTCTAGGGTTAGGGTTTACTGCTCCCGTGTCCGCGGCTTCTGTGTCCGTGTCCTCTGAGTCGAGGCTTGCCGGAGTGCTATGAAGACTCGTCGGACGGAGGCGACGAGGTCTCGAGGGTCGGTCGGTTGCAGCGAGCGGGGGTCGCCGGCGGATGCTCGGGAACGTCGGAGAAGCTCGGGGCTGCGGGACTCGGCTGGGAGGCTGGCGGCTGAGGCGGGCTGGAGGCGAGCAGCGGGGAGGCGGTGCACTGGAGGCTGACGGCGAGGTGCGGGTGGCGGCGTCGAGGCCAGAGGCGGGAGGTGGAGGAAGTGAGGCGAAGGCAGCGGCATCAAAGTCGGCCGGAGAAGCGGGGGTTTGGGGGATTTTATAGGCTGCGAGAGGGAGAGGAGGAGGCAGACGGTGAGGGAGAGAGGGACCGGAGGGTCGGCGGCCGTTCGGAGACGAGTCGGCGCGGGGAGGCGAGCAGTCGGCCGGTAACCGGCGGCGGAAGGGGAAGAGTCGGAGTCGGGTTTCGGCTGATTGGGGGAGAAGGGATAGCGGGTTGTGGGTTGCGGGCGGTCGGGTCGGGTCAGGCGGATCCGACCCGATCCAGAATAAGGTAAACGGGTCGGGCTCCGGCTTAATGGGTTGGGCCGGTTTAATGATAATTAAATCATTTAGTAAATATTTAATTAATAAATAATAATAGTTTTTAGGGCCTTTTAAAATCCATTCGGGGTCCAATAAATTTTCGGAAAAATACCCTATGTCTAGATTTTCATTTTACACCATAAAATATTATTTTCATAATATTTTAATACCATTTATTATCAATTAAAAATTCTTCAATAATTAAACACCTTAATTTAATTCCAGAAAAATATCAGAAAAATACAGTAAATTGGGGAAAATTCCATATTATCAAATTTTAAAAATCAGGGGGATTACAATATACCCCCCTTAAGAGGATTGCGTCCTCGCAATCAAATATTAACCGGTCAACAGAGATGACACGGTTGCAAAATTTATTCGAATCACAAAAATCAAGATTGAGAGTGACACCTAGGAAAAATTATTTTTCCCAAGCATTAAAAGTTATGCAATTTCCCAAATGTGAAAAATCTAGAAAATTACTGTTTTTAGAAAACCAGGTTATATTTCAAAACTTATCAAGTTAACAATTCTAGGTTATTATCAAGTTCAAAACTAGGTTATCAATTATTAACAAGTTAGAATTATTAGGTTTTAAGGTTATCAGGTCAAGGTTATCAGGTCAAGTCTGGGGTCACGAACCAGCAGGCACGAACTACAGAAATGCTAGAAACGAAACAACTACAAAGACTTACTCGCATTAGCAACTCCATGGTTCTGCACGTCTCCCACAGTCATCGCGAAAACTTAGCCGCGTCCTGGAGGTGGTGCTCTCTGTTGCTGCTGGGCTTGCTGGTAGGGTGCTGCTTAATGTGCCATGGGTGGCCTTGGTTGTTGTCCTCCTGGTGCTGGTAGAGCTTGTTGGTTCGCCCTTGGTGCTTCCCTACGATCAGGGCAGTCTTTCACTACATGCTGTCTGGATCCGCAACCTAAGCACAGTCCGTGTTTACGTCTACACTCCTTCTCAACATGGCCTATCTTGCCGCAGTAATAACAAGTAGGAAGAGTCAGGGTTTTGGATGCAGATCCCTGTGGTGCTTGGTGCAGATGTGGTTTCTTGGCAACTTCTCCATTGTTTGCTCTGGCTGGTACTGAGGTGGAAGACCTCTTCAGACTGGTTTCTCTCCTGGTGACGCGCTCCATGCGTCTAGCTGCAGCAAGGACGTCCGTGTACGAAGTTGGTGCGACAGATCCAATCAGTTTCTGTAGTTCGATGTTGAGTCCGTCGAAAAACTTCTCGGCCTTCTCTACTTCAGTCGGGATCAAGGTAGGAGCGAAGCGACTCAGACGAATGAACTCGGCGTTGTACTCCTCCACCGTCATAGCTTCCTGAGTGAGGCGATTGAACTTGTCCCTCAGTTCTGATCGAGCGATGGCCGGAATGTACATCTCCTGGAAGAGTCTGGAGAACTCTTCCCAAGTAACTCGGTCTGGTCCGAGCCTGGTCTCTTCGGATAGCCACCAGTGATGAGCATTGTCCGTCAATTGCATTCTGACGGCAGTCATCCAACGATCTTGGGGAAGCTCGGCTGCTTCTAATTGATGCTGAATGTTGGTGAGCCATTCATGCACTTCTGTTGGTCCCTCCTTGCCAGAGAAAGTACGGGGCTTTAGTTGGCGGAAGTCTGTGATAGAGCCCGTCGGATATCGTCTAGCTGGTAGGTTGGCCTGCTCCAGTGCATTTACTAGACTGTTCCTCAAGTACTCAGCTTCGCGACGTTGGGCTTCAGTTTGGACTTGTTGCTGAGCTTGCATCATTGCGAAGAACATCTGGAACATCTGCTGTCCGTCCATTGCTTGGCCTGATGGGAAGACAGGCATCTGAGGAGTGAACTGGGGCGGAGGTGGAATATCATCACGCCGAAATCTAGATGATTGCGGATCTGCTTGTCTGCTTCGGTGAGTAGAGGGATCTTCACTCAACAGCGTCACTTCATCTTCTCCGTAAGTGACTTCAGCACCTACTGGTGTTCTTGCTGGTGTTCCGTCATTTGTTTGTGAATCCATTTCTCTGCATAAAAAATAAACTATAAGAGGTGCACAGGAATCAAGGCAAGATGCAAATTCAAAAATGAATACGATACAGATATCAAGAACGTTTACAAACAAGTGGATGAGATCCTAAAAACTTATCCTATTATTATTGCAGGTCTGTTCGGTCTCTAAGTTGAAACCGAACAATTTAGTCGTTGACCTGCATGGGCCACCACAAAAACCATGTCACGCCCCAGTCCCAAAATACCGAGGGACTGGATGCGTGATTATGGCCAGCAGCATACACCGATAGACAAACCCAATTTAATGGATCCATCGGAGTGTACTTAAGCTGTATTATACAAGTCAGGGTCTACTATTCTCATCCACAGATATAAGATATCAACTTCAGCAAAAGAAATATTAAGTTACAACCAGACAAAGTAAATAAAATCGGAGAACAATCCGATATTAAGTCTGTTACATAAGTTCTCAAAGACAGGAAATTAAGAGTTCAATTAAACAGGAAATAGAGAGTTTAATGAAACAGGAAAATAAAGACTAAATGACTGAGCATGGTGAAGCAGTTGTTCAGGAGAAGTCCTCAGCGGTCACCTCGTCCTCAGGTTCAGGTACTGCTCCGAGTAGTGCCCCTGTTCCGTACACCTCAGGGTAGATCTCGTCTGCTATAACTGGAGAACAAAACCAGGTCCTCAGAGGGACGCAACAAGGTACAGAAGAATACGAGCCATAATACAGTGAATGAGCATGCAAGTCAACCAAAATGTTAATCACAAGAGAAGCACAAGAAATTAATAAGTTTAAGACAGTGGTATGCCGATGTTACTATCAAACAAATCCAGTTAAATAATTAAAACCAGCTAAGTGATCATGCAAGTGAGAGTTATTATTCATACTCAGGCTGAGACTACTACAGGATCAGTGATAAGAAACCATAGCAGTGATTCTCGAAGGGCCAGTACAGGTGCCAAAGCTCTGTGCCAGAGACTAGGACACTTCCAGATAACCAGATATATATATAATATAATCAGCCTTGATATGGTAATACTCTCCCCACCCAATGAATCTCACGTCACAGATCTCAATGTTCATGTTACGCAAGATTGAAACTAATGCAGTCAGTCATTTATTAAGTTCTAAAGCTTAAATCATAAAATCTATATCTTATACAAACCCCCCTTGAATAATCAGGAAGATTCTGTATCATGCTTGTGTCAGGTGTCCTGGAAATAATTTACTTGATAGGGCAAGTACCACAGTCACAGAAATTAGAGCAAGAGATTCAAAATGAATTAAATACTGCATTTAATGGCAAGGTACACTTGCCTGGATTTCCTGTTTCAGTTGTAGCTCTGGCAATTGCTGGATTTGCAAAGACTGCTCCGTTTGCTGAAACAAACATCACCATCAGATCCAGAATACTTCAATCAGCTAGGAACGCCTGTCCTTGGGTCCAATTTGGAGACAAGGGCAAAAACGTCAATTTCGGGTCAAGGCGGGATCCAAATGTGGGCCGCTTTGCACCGAAGAACGCGCTAGGGTCAAAGGTCTCAAAAACAGTCCAACTTAGTGTCAACAGGTCAGGAACGATGATACGAACCCAACGGAACTTCCAGAATTGGATTCCGATGAGCCGTTCTCAAAATCGCCCGTCGGGTGGAGCCTGTGGGGCCCACGACACACGATTTTGTCAACGTTCTCAGAATCGAACCAAACTTGACCCCCAGGACCAGCGTATTGCTACGAGTCCGATGGCGCAAGTTTTGTCTCGATCTGACTTGTGTACACTAAGTTACAGCGAGAAACAGAAAGTACGGATACGGGGCGTTGTCCGCGGATACGCACTGATTCCGGTGTGCACGCACATCCGAATCAGCTTCTGCGAAAGCCCACACGTCCGTATCAACGACGCTGACGTATCGGTGAAGACCGCACGTGACCAAGTCGTCCCGTTTGGCGGGGCGTACTCGATTCCGGGGTGAAACAGGGCTAAGTTTTTCCTGTTTTTGGATCGCGGGGTGCGATCACCACAGGACGCGATGCCCCGAGCGGTTTGTCCGGGCACCGAGAGGGTCGAACAGGCTACGCGATACAATTTACGGGATTGAATTCCGAGCTACGAGCAAAAAGTTACGGTTACCTGAGTAAGACTTGAAAACCGAGTTTAAACCGTATCCTCGTGTCCAACCGTGTCTAGGGTTAGGGTTTACTGCTCCCGTGTCCGCGGCTTCTGTGTCCGTGTCCTCTGAGTCGAGGCTTGCCGGAGTGCTATGAAGACTCGTCGGACGGAGGCGACGAGGTCTCGAGGGTCGGTCGGTTGCAGCGAGCGGGGGTCGCCGGCGGATGCTCGGGAACGTCGGAGAAGCTCGGGGCTGCGGGACTCGGCTGGGAGGCTGGCGGCTGAGGCGGGCTGGAGGCGAGCAGCGGGGAGGCGGTGCACTGGAGGCTGACGGCGAGGTGCGGGTGGCGGCGTCGAGGCCAGAGGCGGGAGGTGGAGGAAGTGAGGCGAAGGCAGCGGCATCAAAGTCGGCCGGAGAAGCGGGGGTTTGGGGGATTTTATAGGCTGCGAGAGGGAGAGGAGGAGGCGGACGGTGAGGGGGAGAGGGACCGGAGGGTCGGCGGCCGTTCGGAGACGAGTCGGCGCGGGGAGGCGAGCAGTCGGCCGGTAACCGGCGGCGGAAGGGGAAGAGTCGGAGTCGGGTTTCGGCTGATTGGGGGAGAAGGGATAGCGGGTTGTGGGTTGCGGGCGGTCGGGTCGGGTCAGGCGGATCCGACCCGATCCAGAATAAGGTAAACGGGTCGGGCTCCGGCTTAATGGGTTGGGCCGGTTTAATGATAATTAAATCATTTAGTAAATATTTAATTAATAAATAATAATAGTTTTTAGGGCCTTTTAAAATCCATTCGGGGTCCAATAAATTCCCGGAAAAATACCCTATGTCTAGATTTTCATTTTACACCATAAAATATTATTTTCATAATATTTTAATACCATTTATTATCAATTAAAAATCTTTCAATAATTAAACACCTTAATTTAATTCCAGAAAAATATCAGAAAAATACAGTAAATTGGGGAAAATTCCATATTATCAAATTTTAAAAATCAGGGGGATTACAGGTTTGTCCCCGATTTATCTTCTGGTTCTGTATTAAACTATGGATTTGGATGTCACATTTTGTCTTATGAAATCTTAGCATTCCTATTTCCTGTTATTATCCTTGCCTATTTATATTATGAATGAGGTAGATTTTAAATTACCTGTGAATATGGTCTAGACAGCGTACTACCGCCGACACTGCGGCGTAGGCTGGACGTACTCGCGAACCGGTACCCGATTCATCTGGGTGCGGGTCGTGACAAGCACGCACGAAGGAGGCATACGCACCGAACGAGATTCTCCCGCACCCTGCAAACAATCTGGTGGATTATTAGTACATGAATGCACTGGTGGGGAGGCTACTCGCCCGTTCGACAAATTCAAACACGTAATATAGGTTCTATCCACCAACTATTATGTTGTCTTTCTAGTTGCCTTAGAATCAGTTTCATGGCATATATGAAAAGCCTAACCCGTGTGGCAGTGCATCGTGCGATATAAGAGGAAAACACGACGAGACTTACCAACTTACCATTTGTCCTTCACTGTCCAAGGCAAACTAAGTTAATTTAAGCACGAGCATGTATAAACATTCAGGGGAAATAGCATATGCACACACTGTGTTGTGAGCGAGATTACGCTTCGGGTGCACGAGTTACACGAAGTACCAGGTGTGTTGCATAAGATGTTGAAGTGTTCAATTGATGTACAAGTATCTTATATCCATGATCGTTCAGGTGTTCTGATATTTTAATGCGATGCAATGACTCACACACAGATTGCCGCTAAGCGAGGATGACTTATCTATATGAACAGGAGGTCCTTGGCATAGCCATAAAAGGACGAGTTATAGTCTCAGGACGGTTAGATGCGTGAGGTCTTGTATCGCTACACGTCACCTTCGCCCGGGACGGTATGGAGTGTGACGCGAGGCCAAGGGAGGCGTTCACTCCATGCCGCCCACAAACATGCGACTATCGTGAAGTTCCGTCCGGATCGGATCTGTGCCGGTGCCCCGGCGACCGTCCGCAGGAACTTGAACAATCAATACCTTGTGCACAAGTTGTCCGCGACATGCAGGTCAGGGTCTTTCCAAATCCATAACTTGACATGATAATCCATGATTCTTGTTCTGAACCGAGCATTTGCTCCACGAGCTGTGATTCTTGATTTGCTTGACATGATTCTCGTTCAGAGGTTAACTTGATGTGATTATCATTCAGATGTAAACTTGACAGGATTCTTGATCAACGAGCTACTTGTCTTGATGCATTCCCCTGGTGCGGGGATTGCCTTGGTGACCTAATGGTCCCGGAAACTTGCAGGTTCAATTGTACAGAAGGACTATTCGATAGTCTTCTGGCTGACTCGATGCATGCACGATACGCAATAGTGTAGTTGACTGTGGCATAATTTCATTGTGGCGAGCATTGAGTCGAGGCAACATTACAAGTTAACATATAAGCAGGCAAGCATGCATTTCCATTGAAACTTAAACATTCACGTTGGCTCGGGCCCGAAGGTAAACCGAGAAGTGAAACCATAAAAGGACTTACCGAGCGACATGGTCTAGGGTTGTGCAATGTAACAGTAAAGAAGTGCACAACGAAGTGTGAAATGTTCATATCGTTCTACTCGAGGCATAACAGGGTCTAGTTGCACAAGGCAAATATAGCATACGAGGGTCTGTATATATAAGCAATGTTTTATTTCCATGTTATTCCATGTTCTAATACAAGCAATTCAAGTTGAAATTATTCCCTTGGCTAGGTGCGTTGTATTCTTATTAGCATGTAGGGGATGATTCACCTAGCGACTAGCATGAAACATCCATATTTTAAGTGTGCTGGCTAAGTAAAGACAAGTTCACCGTAGCCACTCACCTTAGCGATGATTCGCCTTGGTTGAGCGATACTCTGAGCGAGCCTCTGAAAGCCTAAGCCGGACTCCTGAAAGGACAAGTCTGGATATCCTTTGCCATAAACGAGTATTCTCGTCTGAGCAAAACGGGCTGGGACATTGCACTTTCGTCGTTTGAATCGGCAGTCCGCTTGAGCGGAACGGGGTGTTATATCATACACTACTCAAAAAAAACTCGCGTCCTCGAGACTTACTGAGGGCAGGCCGTTACCACTAAATCCCGCACTAAGGCGCAAATGAGACTGACTCAATATACACGCAACACGGCGTAAGGAACGAGTAGGGGATTGTGACGACTTTCTTTTTCCAAGATCATGATTCTGCAAACCAAACATTAATATGGATACTTTTACCAACACATTTACCAATACATATTTTATTTAAAATGTATATTGATAAATGTAAAATATGTATTGATAAATATGCAGATGAAAGTACCAATATAAAATGTACACTTACCAATGTATTAACATGTGTCCTTATGGCACATGTTAACAAAATCCATAAATAAAAATCTCCCATTAGCATTTGCTATGGTAAATGTTGTTGCATTGCCATTTTAATTGCAACAAATGATACAAGAAATAGATATTTATTGCAGCTTTCGCTGCAGTAAAAGAGACCAATTACAGTGAGAAAAACACTGAAATTGATGTAAATATCAACAAGTGTTAATTATATTTACCTGCAACCAAACAACCCCTTATATTTACAGACCAAATATGCTGTCCCACTAATTCGGTCTTATATTCTGTACCCACCTTATATTTGATTCTTAAGAGCCTCCTCAAGGAATACTAAATAAACTGCAATTAGAAAGTCTGAAAAATATTAACATGTTTCCACAACTTTCGGAGCGTCCTGAACTGAATTTGCAACCTCTGTAAAATCTAGAGCTGATCAACAAAAGAACCATGAAGAGCCTTGTAAGACCATCAAATGACAGTTCATAATGTGTTGCAGTTGATCTTTTTGGTAGTTTAAAAAAGGAAAACAGTTGCAGTAACGTGAAATATAAGTACATTCAACAGACAATTCAGTGCCCATCATACGCAAAACAAATCAAATTGAGCAATGCATGTAAGAAAACCCTTTCACAAATCTTACACGGTCGTGCAATTTGTAAACTTTCTGACAGTAAGACTTACTAGCAAAAAGGGGAAAAAAGAGATCATAAAATCCTCGCAGAAAATTACGACCAGTGACATGGTCTAATGACAGTAATAAACGTATAAAAGTCGGACCACAGAAAGGCATAAAATAAAATAACCTAGCATCAACTTTTTAATAATAGCCAAGAAAGGAAAAAATTGGATTGCTGACTCCAAGGGGCAGCATATAGGCAAGTGCAGGTAAATGCTTTCTACTTTTCTGTTAGAAGAGTTTTAGCGTGACCAAATATTCCATACCTTCTATTCTACTTGTAAGGAAATATAATCCCACCAACCGTTTTACAATAAGTATAATTGGACCGTCAGGGCAACAAAATTTTAATACAAGAAAAATGGACACTCCTTGGTGCTCCTGTCCACAGCTCACAAATAAAAAGGTGAGTTAATGCTTTACCAAATAAACCAACGTTAATGTGCAGCACCATCACATAGCAACTTGTAGATACCCCACTCATCAATTCAGGTCAATTCATGTGCCAAAACTGATATTAGCACATCATTTGCCAATTGCTGGTACAGGACATCATTGTTCAAAAGCTTCTTACCTGGGCACCTGGATAATTCAAACCATCTCTTTCTCCTGCCACGAAACGGCAAGTTGCAAAAGATGCCACTCGTTAGTTCTTCCAGAACTGATTTAAACTATGAACAGTAACTAAATCCAAAAAAAAAATGGCATCATCGCACTGGATATGGCTTCGAACCAGCAATGTTGCTCCCATTAACAGATATCTCCTGTGAGGAACTGCTGATAGGTGTGGATGAATCATCTCCATCCAATTTTCTGGTATCCATGGTGTTGGAAACACAATCAGAGCAACTTTGTTGACCTTCTGTTTCCTTCTCAAGGTTAGTGTCTTTTGGGTCACCATTTGTATCTGCAGGAGGATCAGCGGTTCCTTTGCCAGGCACATCACCCTTACTGCAAGTTGAACATGCAGCAACTACAGCAAGCTTACCATCAGTTGAATGCTGATCAAGCCTCTGTTTCTTAATCACCTCAGGCTCCTCGTCGTTGTCAGATGAGACACGTTCATTCTTCTTATTAGAATTTGATGCATTGTCGCCTCCAGATGATGGCTCTGACTTCTTAGATGGTTGATTGCAGTCCTCGTTATCTTCATCATCTTCATAGTCCACAAGTCCCCGAGACACAGGTCTACAAAAAGCCAAAAAAAATAAATTTGATAAATAATTGATCGTCTCCAACTGCAACCAGAAGGTACTTCAGAACATCAGAATTAAGAGAATTCTTACATAAGCTGGTCGGTTTGAAACTGGTCAAGACTTCAGATACAAGACAAGCAGATATGTTGGCAGACTAACCTAGCTAGCGATAAGGTAAAACACATTCACTAGGTGGCTGAGGTTGAACAAACCCATGACTGCATTGTCTCGGAGAGGGTACATAAGGATAGCTTTCTTCAGTTAAATCTAACCTTTGCAGTTCGTTTGAGTCCGACAGGGCAACTTAATACCGGACCTGGAATTCAGTTTGGAACCTTCTCTACTTGGCTCATATTCAGGCATCTGGTTTGAACCATTACTTGATTCACGAGTTACAATTCATGACTGAGAGAAATCACATAAGACAAATGGACTGGTGGTTACTGGTCTCAGCAATCACCATAATAGCACCATCCACGCCAAACATATATTGCTATAATTGGTTTAAAGTGAGGTGTACAGCAACCTAACCTGCTCAAAAATGTTTTGAAGACACTATTTATGGACTTACAAACATGATCACGATGAGTACCTAAGAGGTGAATAGGTGACTTTGTTTCCATTTGGCAACTTTGGGGATGCACAATGGTTCTGGGAATCTGGCAAATGAGCAGAAGCAGAGTCTTCTTCATCACTGGACATTGAACATAAATTAGTAATTAAATATCTGGAAATTCTTACATAACTTGGTTGAGTATAACCAAACCTTTCTTCATTAAAGTAGTCTTCTTCTTCTTTCTCAAGACCCCGTACGTCAATCCTTTTCCTAGATTCGGCTACATTGACAGTGTTCTTCGTTTCACTATTTTCAAGTAACTGTTAAGGGACATGGATTAGTCATGAAATAATCCAATGAAATTATCTAGTATTAGGCCAACAGCAAGATGCAATCATTTTGACCATTAGCCTTCCATTAATTGAAGTTGTATAGTTACTCTCATCAGATGTTGCTCAAATTTTACATACTAAAAAAGATCATAATATATGGAGGAGATTTTTACCTGTTCATATTTGATTTTTAGAGCCTGAATAGTACCCAAATGCTCAAACTTCAGTAGCAGATCCCAGAAACAATTAACTATATATAGGATTAAAGATTTGAGATTATCCTGCAAAATAGAGTGGACTCAGCAACTTTCCTTCTGAACCCACTTATAATGGAAACAGAAGGAAATAAGTACCCTGCGAATATACTCAAAGAGGTCTAGGACTCCTGAGTGTAGCATATTGTAACGGTTACCATTCTCGACAAAAACCTCAATGATTGGTTTCAAAAGATTGTTTTTTACAACATGGCGAAGAAGATGCTCATCCTGAAAAATGTAAACCAGTTCCATAGTCAATATGCAGAAGCACAGAGAGAAATAGGGCACTATCAATCCCATGTCGAGTTTGGCATGAAGAAATCAAAACAGTCTTTGTATCATACAAGAAATAATTGGTTTGTGATTTATCTACCGGGAAAATAACAAATATAATTTGTAACAAACTGTCATCAATATCAAAACAGGTTTCCTATGGAAAGTGCAAGTCGGGCGATAACAATAATGCCCCTATAACTAAAAAAACATTTTTCAATAATCGGTGAAGAAATCCGATGTCATTACAACCATTTTATAGTATGTTTATTACTGCAAAGAAATTGTTAGACGCCACATTCCTGACACGTTGATACAAAAGCGAACTTCCATTTGGGCCCCTTGTCCCATACCATCTAAATTCCATCATCAGGTCTTCAGAAGGGGCAGGTTGGCCTCATCAAGTATATTTTATTCCACACGCAATACTTCATATTTCTAGCAAAATATCACCATAGGATTCTCATTCATATTGAGCCCTCGAGTTTCCTTGGGTTATCTTATCAAAGATTCTAAACTTTCAACATTGACAGTCAGATCTATCTCAAAATTTTGCCACGGAAGCCAAGTATTGCAGACAGCCAAAATTAGTTTCCCAGATCTTCTAATTAGTTCTAATTGTATTAGATTTCATTTCATCCATCTTATAAGGAACCATTAACATAGAGGTGGCAAAGGGCCAGGTCTGATTGGTTAAGTCAAGGCTAAATATATTGATGTTTGGGCTTGATCTATACACGACCGAACCAGCAAGTGACATCAATATTGTTTAATCCACATCCATGAGCTAACTAATAAAACCATAATAGGGCCCCATTATCTCTTACAGAACCTTCAACGCAACTTAAGAATGATAGTGAAATGTTTCTGACACCAAAGACGTAATACATATGTTAACTAAATACAAATGTTTTTTTTTAACCACAGCCTTTCTATGTCATTTTCTATACCATGCAGCCTTTATTTACTGATGACACTACGTTGTCTTCCAATACAAAGTTTATTTGTCTGCATATATAGGAAGTGGTTTCTTTACAGATTAACCACTTCCTATCTATGTTACCTTAAAGCCATTTTATAACATGCAGCTTTAATTTCCCGACTAACTACTGCCTATCTATGTTATCTTACAGCAATCCTGCACATGCTTGCCAGTAACTTCTACTTTTCCCACACTGTGTAATTGACTGCTGCTAGCTATGTCAAAATAAAAATGTCTTCTCCTAGCACCTGCAAACCAGCCAAAATGCATCAGCTGAGCAGATCCTAACCCACTTATGTACTGGCAAGCCCAATGAATCTAATGCTTAAACCGTAGTGCAGCGTTTCTTTTGCAATGGAATACTAAAAGGCTAGCCGCAATGTTGCTTTTCATCTATAATCAAACATTTAAAAGCAAAGGGTTAGGATCTGCTCAGCTGATGCATTTTGGCTGGTTTGCAGGTGCTAGGAGAAGACATTTTTATTTTGACATAGCTAGCAGCAGTCAAAATAATTTGCACTGGCAAGCCCAATGAATCTAATGCTTAAACCGTAGTGCAGCGTTTCTTTTGCAATGGAATACTAAAAGGCTAGCCGCAATGTTGCTTTTCATCTATAATCAAACATTTAAAAGCAAATTAAGTTTTAGAAAAAATTCTCTCGTCATAATACCTAAGATTTTCTTCATGTTTCTACCCTCTTGAATCTTCTTATTCACGCTTTTACCACCCTCCTTGTCCTCTTTTTTTCCTTCCCAGCTCAGCCTGCTCAGTTACTGGGGTTTATAACTATAACAACTTCCGATCAAGGCAATACATTCTCTAAATCTTCAATTTTTTAACCTCTGACAAACCTGGCCCAAATATGTAATTTTGGTATCTAATCAGTCAGCAAATTAGCCTCAAGCCTAGTTATTAATCCAAATAGCTATTGTAATACTTTACTTCTATCAGTACTTATTATAGTTTATTCAAGTTTAGTTTACCTAAAAATTACAGCACAAGTGTTTCTAGCTCTAATGCATTGTGAGATCAATAGTTAGGGTTAATTAAAAAACTACAGAGGGAATATGTTTACTCATATTGGAAGATAAACTGAAAAATAAGAGATTTTCCCAAAGAGTCTTCTGCATAAGTGGATTTGCATCAATCCAATTCTTGGATCTAAAATTGCACCAGCATTCAATATAAACACAGACTATAATGAAGATTCTTCATATGCAAAATTGACTTTTTTAAAATGCCAATATAAGTTCCAAAAAGAACTGAATTCTTCTTTACTTAATGCCCTCGCTTAGCCCAACATAACATTAACATACAAATCCAAGTATCACGCTAATGTAGCCATGTTTGTAATGCAAAAGTAACAAAAAATGAAATAACAAAGGAATATGTCTCAATCATAGTCAATTCTGAATAATAAAAATCACTCACATTGCGAGAGATAATAGTCCGCATAAAACGAACAGCTGCCACCACCAGGAACTTTTCTCTTCTTCGGGTTAGGCACAGCAACTTCTCTATGGCGTTATTCCTTAGAAAGTTGCACCTAAAACAATATGATTGCAAATTAATTATTGTGCAGCATCACCAATAAGTATTGCAATAAAATCAAAGGCAGCATAAAATCTCACTTTATTCTGTAAGGATGGTGATGCACACAAAAGCAGAGGAGCTCACAAATGTTTGATAAAATTTCAGGTTTTGTTGAAGCATGAGACCCATTTCTTCCACCACCATTAGATGATCTTCTAATTGCTTGAGGGCTGTTTCTTGGAGGACAAGAAGATGCTATCACATCAATTAACTGGTCAAGGTGCTTTTCATAGAAGATCTCTATAATTGTGTCTCTCTGCAGTAAATAATTAAGCATCAAATACATATGTATTACTTGTTATTTATTGTTAGCTCTGAATGAAAAAAATATTATGATTGATGGATGTTGTGGATATATAAATATACAACTTCGCTAATTGGAATGGTAATAGTGTGTCGATAAGTTGCAACTTCTAGATCCTCGACACGTCGAATCATTATGTCGACATGGTTTTCCCCATATTGCTCCCTTTCCCTTGTAGTTTCCCTATATTGCTCTCTTTCCCTTGTAGTTTTTTGGTTGAATTGACAGGGAAAGAGAATCCTAATGTCGGTATCAGCCGATATTGGTAGCAGTCGGTACCAAAAATGATAAGCCGATATGTATCCAATGTTCTAAAAATCGCTAGGCGGGTTCAGTGCGCCAAAGGGGCGCCTAGCGCCTAGGCCACCTAGGCGGCACCTAGGCGTCAAACTGGATTTTTTTTTACTTATGTATATGCTATTTCTATATATACATTATGTATGTGTTAGTGAAAACACAAAAAAGACAGACAACTGAGCTAGAGGGGCATTGTTTGGTGTCAGCCGGTTGTGGGGTCACTGGTTCGAGCCCCACACATTTTTTTTGTTTATATAACCACACACACTTCTTCTTCTTCTCTCTTTTTTTTTTTCTGTTTTCCCAAACCAGAACCCTAAATCCTCTCCTCTCCTAACCTTTTCGAAGAAGAAGAAGAAGAAGAAGAAGAAGAAGAAGGAGGAGCAGCAGCAGCAGCAGCAGCAGATGCAAGCAGCAGTTTTATATTTTTATTTTTATTTTTATTTGAAATTTTTTGATTTTATTTTAAATTTTTTTTTGAAATTTGAAATTTGAAATTTGAATTTTGAATTTTGAATTTTTTGAATTATTTTTTTTGAAAAAATTCAAAAAAATCAGCCGTACAGCCCGCCTAGGCCGAAACCCACCTAGGACCGCCACCTAGGGGGTTTCCATTACGTCCGACGGCCGCCTAGGCCAATTTTTAGAACATTGTATGTATCAGTATTCGGCCAATACTCTACTGACCTGACATGCAATTTCCAATGTGTCAATCTGTTACTTCACTGATCTATCCTTGAAGATATGTAGACATACAAACCTACTTGAGATTCGGCTCTTCGGACTCAACATGAAGGTGAAAAATCTGCTGCTAGATTGCACAGATGACTCCTGAGGACTATGCACATGTCCGTATCTGTGTCCAACACATTGGATACAATACATGATACTTCTTGGATACACATGACAGGTGTGCTTCTTGGATACACATGACAGGCATCATAAGCCTATGTCTAGGTTCCAAAGGGTCCTAAACACGACTCAAATGATTTCGGTATGGTCATGATCATGACAAATATATTTGAGATATGAGATTTTGGAACTGAGTTACTATCTCAAATAAACAATACATATATAAATTATTATTAAGATCTAATATAAATAATATATATGTGTGTATGTTTGTGTGTGCGTTCATATGTATATTAATGTATCAATGCCATATCCAATCCTACATTTTTCAAAAAAAAAATGACATATACTAAATCTTTATCATGTCCGTATCAGTATTCATGTCAACAGAACCTAGGTATGTTGTCAGTGAACATGATTAAGTTTCATGTATTGTCAAATCAATGGGAAGACACCAAAAGAAGGTACAAAAGGAAGTATCACATTAGTTTAAAAATGTTAACATGAATAACCCATAGTCAATGCACATTACACACGAGACTATGAATGCAGGCTATTAATTCATAAAGAAAAGAAACATCCATCCGTTTTTTACTCCAAAGACGTGATTTTATATGTAGCATTATGTTTTGCAATTTATTGTGTGTCCATGGGCAACTTTATTTATTCAGTGTGCCCGAGGACAAATGAGTCCCTAGGATAGGATGGAAGTGTGTGATAGAGAGAGGTTTTAAAAACAAACTTGAAGGTGCACAACAAGCTTTTCGCTATTTAAGTCTATGAAATGGACAACTTCCTCAAATTAATCAAATTTCCTGTTAGAGCTCCAAATGTGGAATTAAATGCTAATTTAACAGATGAGCAAAGATGAAAATCTTCTAAGCATAGTATCCACAATTGGCCACATCACATAGACATCAGAAAAGAAAAGGATTTTTTTTTATCTTTTTTTTTTGTTAGTTGTTAGAAATACAATATGCTCTACTAGAACTACATGAACCTATATACTTGATTAGCCATAGGCAACAATCTAAGATTCTGACAATTCAATGCATTTTGGTTATGAAATATTAGTACAAAAAAATATGACATCAGAAACTGTAAATACAACAATCATTTAACTGCTTGACTAAGAGCACCTGTGATCCAGACATTGTGTATGAGTCCACCAATATACGAATAATTTCAAGAAATTGGCAATGCATATCCTCCCCAAAGTCTGTTACCATACCTTTGACCTGCAGAATCAAATTTTTTTGCGATGTTATATATTACTCCATCATGGAAAAGAAGTTATTTGCGGGAATCAAAAACAACAAAGAACGAAAGCAGGAGATATCGTCAATTACAACACTTTTCCAAAGCAAATCAAGTGGGCAAATAATAGGCCCTGGAAGTGCTTAAAACGAGTGGTGGCCAGAAAATTGTGGATAGGCCTTAATCTGATATGCAGTAAGGGGCCCCAGAACAACATAATGAAACCTCTAAATATAAACTGAATTGCAACAAAAACCAAATTCTCCTGTACCTAATATATGTTATACAACATATACTAATTCGATGCAAATAATACTATAATAGTTTGATGAAAGATAAGCTATCAATATCGCGTGTTAAATTTGAATCATGGTGGTGTAGCTACTAAACAGATAATATACCAGGAAGGCTTCCCTTTTATTGGGCAGGGAGTCGGATGGACACATGGTACACCATTGATCCCAATGTACAGAATGTTAATTAAATATCAGTCTAGTGCTGAAATATAGAGGTAGACACCCATATGCTATGGAAAAGGTGCAAGCTACCAAAAGGTTAGCACAAGCAAAAAAGCACCTTATAAATCTTTATGTTGCCTGTTAGATAACTTATTTCTTTCTTTAGCTCATTAAATAAACAAAAGGATCGATGGCCAGTATCAGTTCTTGCAAGTCAAATTATTGAATGGTGGAAAATCCTGTTGACATTATTTTGTCAGCCTTAACTACAAGCAGTGAAATGGTGTGTAGCATGCAAATATTGATAATGGAAAATTTTCAGTACTCATTCAAAAATATCTCAACATCCCACTCTCAAGCTTTTTATCTCACAGCCAATAGTTATCTGCAGTTAAGACTAAGGAGATAAGAACTTAAAGCCATCTTGTCACTGGTAAAGTAACATATTGCCCAAGACAAAAAGGAATATATGCAAGGACATGGACATGGAAGAAAAGGCAAAAATTCTCATTGCCAGGTTTGCTGTGTCCAAATTGAGCCATTCAGCATCAATGTCATCCCTCAACTTACTTTCATCCCAAGGCATCTTGACTACACTCCAAGTATCTAGAGGATGTTAGCAGTAAAGGTACAGGCCCAGTAAAAATATGCACAGAATTCCTATCTCAGAATGAAGCAAGCCCATCAAGATGGTGAGGCCAAAATTGGTTCCGCCACTAATCCAAGCCACTTCCTTATGTAGTTACACTTTGTCTTCAGCCATTGTAGTTATTAAAAAAATGATAACTATGATTAAGTTTTGGAAAATAATAGCGAGAGACATAAGACTGTCCATTCCCTTGTAAAATGATGATGATGTCGAATATGGAACAAAAAACCACTCAGTAATATTGATAAAACATCTCCATTAGGTACCCTCACAATTAATTAACCAATAAGATATCCAAAACTTCATGCGGTCTCAAATTTAAAGTCTTTCCTCTTCCCACTATTAAATGTACATAAAGGAGTGAGTTTGCTATTGTAACAGTTACACCATTATAGCAATTATAAAACACCAATACACCATTTTAAGAAATAACATAAAGCTAATGCAGATCAAATGATGACAATTTTGAAAGGAAGATTTTACAAAATTGCTACAAGACCGGCCATGCTTAATGGATCAAAGTGTTGGACCAAAAAGTTAGTGTAGCTTAAATGAGAATATGCTTAGATGGACGAGTGGCAATACATCAATATTCTAAATTTCGTACTAGGCGGCTGCCTATCCGAAGTTCTGCCTGCCGCCACATCAGAAACCCCATGTTCGGCGCTCCTAGGCGCATGTTCGGTACCTAGGCGGTCCTGCTCGACTAGGCAAAAAATTTCAATTTTCAAATTTCAAAAAATATTTAGATTTAAAAAAAAAATCAAATTTTAAAAAAAAAAATTAAAAAAAATCATGTGCGGCCGTTTAGGCGGCCCTCCGCCGCACCGATTCCGCCTAACGAAATCTATAACACTGCAATACATTAAACATTAGGATTTGATATGAATATATCTGGGAAAAGTTGGAGGTGGCTCAAATTGAGAACAAGATGAGGAAAATAGACTTAAGTGGTTTGGACATGTGAAACGCAGACCAATAGATGTTGCCCTTAATAGAAGCAATAATATTGTGGTTAATGGAGCCGTTAGGACTAGAGGTAGGCCTAGAAAAAACGTGTTTTGAAGTGTTAAAGAAGAATATGGATCTTGTTAGTGTTGCAGAAGACATGGCCCTTAACCTACATGGAAGAAGAAGATTCAAACATGCGGCCCAATTTTTTTGGGATAAAGGTCTTGTTGTTGTTGTTATAGATATACACATGGGCCTTTATGATATATGTCCCTTAAATCTACCCTATTTGTATATTCCCAGCCAACTGTAAACAGTCAAAGGATAGCAACTGGAGGTATGCTGCAACAACAACAATTGGAGCCCCCAACTCAAGTTTGGAATGGTGTTGACTTCACTACTAAGTTGTTCCTTTCTACACACAACATGATTTGTATTTAAATCATCAAAAAGCGTCTATAGCCTATGAGATAGAAAGGAAGTGGAGTAGTTATGGTTTAATGCAGAGTACAATAGGCTGGTCGAAGTAATGTTAACAAAGAAGGGAGGTCGGAAGTCTATAAGCCCAATGAATATAAGTCAGTATCATTAAAAACCTTAATTTTTGGAAGAAGATTCAAGACAGTAAAGAACAAGTTTCTTCCCAGTATGTTTGTTTTAACAGAGAGATTCTATCAATGTATACTCAGAAGTCAGAACTGTCACAACAACAGAGCGAGACAAAGAAGCACCTAGCAATTTGTTTCACTGACCACGTATCCAGAAGAGATGATGTATAGATAAAATAGTATCATGTTAGTTCTAAACATACAGCTAAATTCTCACCTCAATAGATTCATGATAGTGTACAAGGATGTATTATGGAAATAATATACATGACTCTACCTTATGTGAGAGAAATAGGAGTACACTCCTGGGGCAGAAGCGTAAAAATAGCTTGCCAATTAAGCCACATTCCACGTAAGTTTACTTGTACTAATATTTAGGCCAGAGATCCACACCTATATTGTTAGTATCTTACAATACATGAAACGTATCTTACAATACGATACAATAAACTGCCATTTTGTTACATATCAGTTGATCCGATACGATACATATAGGCTGATTGGTTTGATTTTTTTTACTTCAGTCATGTAATGTATACTTAAGAATCTAGGTTCTGGAAGTAGATAGATTTGTAAAAATTAAAGAAATAAAACAATTTATCAAAAATTATATTAAATCATGATCCTATATGAATTTAGAGGTATAAACCTAAACTCCTAAAGTTGTATCATACGATACACAATACAATACACAAACAAATCGATAAACGATACGATACACGAGTTGACAACCTAGATCCACACCAATTACATCCAACTCAAGGATTGTTGTGAGAGACGATAACAAGATACTGCATTGCTGGTTTGGGTGAGGTATTTAGAGAACTGTGCCCTAGTTGAGAACTTGAGAAGTTATGATCCAGCTAAAAGAAATTTCTACAGAATGCAGTTATTGTGTCTTCTTACACTCTTATCAATTTAGGTTGTTTTACTTGATAGCTGCTTGTATAGTGCCTAACCTCTTGCATCCCCGTGGCTAGTCAACTAGCCTGGGTGCCTTCCAGGTCACTGAAAAAGGCACTTCTTGATATAATATCAAAAATCGGAACTATCAGCATGTAACAAACAATGAATAACCTGAAGGTTCTCTCCTGCAACCTGAGAAGAAATGCTTTCATTGGCAGAAATACAACTGGTGCATATCAATGTACACTCAAGTTCTATTCTCTTCTATGACAAAGCAACTAGTAAAAAAGAAATAAGCAGCAACAAGATAAAGACGATATATATACATAGCATATATATAAACAAGTAAACCAAAGTCAAGCTAAGTCATTGCATGTATCCAAGTTAGATTCTGCCACATGTAAATTTCTTTTATTATTATTTGTCGGCTTGCTCACCAAAAGTCTAAGAAGGGAATTTCCTTCTTGTTGAACGACATACGACCTCAGGAGGTTGGGATCCTGGTTAAGGAAGAGGATAAGAATCTCTGTCCTGCACTCCTCATATATAATCACAAAATAAAAGGGTCAGTCTTCATATAGTACTAGCAAACTCATCTCAGAGATGCATTAATAATAAAAATAAATAAACTTCATGGGCATGTAAGACTACCAATTACCCGGTAGATAGAAGCTGTCTATCTTCACTCTGCAATATGTCAGTAATGATGTCAAACATGCCTTCACCAGCAAGATCCCTATCAAAAGTAAATTTAAAATTGAGAAGCAAATAAATAAGAGATCACCAACAAGAAAAGTGCAGATTAAGATGAAGAAATAAAGGTTTGTTTAAAGCTATCATAACTGATTAGTTTACAGTAGATACTGATATGCAGTGATAAAAAAAAATATAAACGAAGAGAAGTCAGAATTTTCATTTAATCCTTTTTAGACCCTTCCTAATTTATTATGTAAAAATGTATAAGAAATTTTTTTGACATTTTACACAAGTTTGACTATTAGTGGGGTACTTATATTAAAAAGATAATGAAAGGCGGGATTTTCCACATTAAAACATAAAAGTCATGGTTACCCTTAAAATTTCTTCATATTCTTCATGAGGGTGTTGATCTCAAGATTCATTTGGTTCTGCACTATAATGATGCATTGTTAATTTACTTTTCCTATTAGAAGGAGCAACATAATTTGACCTACCGCAACAGCCGCAGTTGTTGTACAAGTTGCAAACTCTTACTTAGTGAACAAAACTCATGCAAGAACAAAACCTGACAAAAAGAGCAGAACTCAATTGATAAAAAATAGAAGGCAACACAAAGCATATTTTAGTATTTCACAATAAACAACTAATATACAAAGCATTACAAATGAATATCACGATACCAAATTCCTTTTAGATTCCGAAGAAGTGAAAGATGATTTCATCCTAGCAAAAAGTTCTTGAATAAAAGGTGTGTCATCCTTCAACAAAGAAATAACCTAAAAAGAAAAAATGAGTCAAAGCAACATGCCCCAAAATTGTTAGTAATAAAAAAAAAGTTAGGATTATTACAATGGCATTATTCCCATGAATTATGGAATTGAGACTTGATATTGTTGCCTCATCTAATGCTCTTGGTAAAATCACATCCTGAAACGGGTGAACCAACAACTGTAAGACAACAAATACAAAGACAATTCACAACTTAGCAAACGTTCTACATACCTTTATATAGCCAACTCTGTAGGTTTGATGTATCTTTGAAAGTACTGATGAATCTTTAATTGGGATGGCCTGGGAGTAAAATAAATCTTAAGCAGTTGAAGTAATGGCTGTAGGTATCTCAAATGCGAATTTCAAAAAACTACCTCCTTGAAAACCACATGCTCCTTTAGATAATAACGATGATGCTGCACTTCGGGCACTTCAGGATCATCTGGAAAAAAAACAGAATGGCACATGCCCTCCAAATTAATTCATACAAATGGCTAAAATGAAAAGCAAGATATTAACATTACTGTCATATTAAGCAGTTTCCATTATGTGCTCAGTGCATGGCTGGTTACCAGTTAATCTTGAATTCCAGGTCAACTAATTGCAATTATGCAGACAGTTGGAATTTCAGATAAATGACCAACCGGTTAATAGCATTAAGCATTAAGCAGATGCTGATTACTCGGCTGATTAACAGCTTGTTGATCCTTGTATTAGAATATAATATATCAGGCAGTACTGCATAAGGTCGTCTGTCATATAAAATGTATACGGAACATGTGATAATAATTCCAAAAAAAAAAAATTACCGGAAGCCCACTACAGTTTGTGACCTATAGAATTACCCTCGCGTTGAATTTGGACCTTTCGTCCCATGGGGTTCAGTAGATAAGTCACCCCCAATGAAACAAAATGACCTTTGTTCTAAAAAGAAACCAAAAAAGAACAAGACAAAAGACAAGGGTTTGATTTTTGTAAACCCCTTCTTCCTTATCCTTCCCCCAGCAAGCAACCGAGCACAACTGCCACCCACCTTGTCCTCCCTCTTCTCTTGCTCCCCACCTCCCTCCCTCTCACACACATGCAAGTTGGTAGTAGCAAGAAGAGAGGACAGTCACAGCAGGGAGAACAGCAAGCATGTGGGAGCGTCATTAATGTCGACCATGTACCCTGCTCCAGATCAGGTCGTCAAACTAGGCAGAGAGAAGGGCTCACAGCAAGGCATCTCGACAAGCTCATTACCACCCTGCAAGATAGTGAAAGAGGAGGGGAGTAGATGAGCAGAAGTGGGAGGTGTTTCCCTTCTGCCGCCTTGTTGCTGTCATCTTGCCTTCGCGGAACTGTCATAGAGAGTATAGGGAAAAAGAAGAGCTGTAGGTAGTCGAGGAGGAGACAATGGTGATCAGTAGAGAAGGTGACTATAGGTGACAGGGTTGGCACAGATAAACCCCACCTTCCTTCTTGATTAACTTTCTACTTTCTATTTCCATCTACAAAGGCAAGGGCATTTTAGTCCTAATGTCTTAGACTGACGATAGTGGAACAAAGGGTATGAAAAATAACGTAAAAGCGTTTATATATATATATATATATATATATATATATACACTCAATCGGCAAGGCCTTACATCCCCCCTTCTCTATCGGCGAAGCCTCACACATAACTCATTTTAACCTAATTTTGCTTTAGCATCACCCACTTCTCAATCGTCAATGTGTGTGTATTAGCTCAATGGAATTTTTTCAAACCTTCAAAATATTTCTTCTCATTTTTTATCTAAGGAACAGCCGACCCCAAAAACTTGGGATAAAGAATTTGTTTTTGTTTTCTTGATCTAAGAAGTGAGGCATCATTATCACCCAAGCCTTCTCCAATCAAAATGGGGTCAGTTATGGAGCATAAGAGAGCTCCATATAATACTTGACAAATATTTTATGACCGGCGGTTGACCTGACGTCAACCCTCTATGTTGGTGTCAAATTCTTAGACAAAGAAGCTACGAGTACGAGAGGGTCATGTCATAAACCTAGGTGGACTGTTGGCACGTAGTTAAATCTACCTTTTGGATTTACAGCTAAATCTCATGCAACAAAGGGACAGGATTTCAGAAGTGAGTATGTAATAAAAAAAATTCTCAGATATCTTAGATGCTAGTGTTATAGTTAATTCTCCTGTAGAACAAGTCCACTTGACATCACCGCAATTGTTGTACAAGTACCGCATAAATACACCTACAATTTGTAATCAACAGAAGAAGAAAAAGTTGAGGATGCAGCTGACAAATTTTTGATCTTCCATGTATAAGAATGAGCAGCTAATATAAGAAAAAGAGAGCAAGAAAGGAAAAGATGGTTCAACTACCAAAGTAGTTTCCAAATTTTGATTGTTCTTCTTCTTCACCGCTCTCACCCTTGCTAAACTCTCCTGCCCAAAAAGATGGCCTAAGATGAGATAAAAAGGGGGTGACTGGAGATCTTATCACCCTTCCAGCCTCCACCCCTGGCACACCCCCACCAGCATCTCGATACAAGCATCAATAACAACACCACTCAATGAAGATACCTGATGCCCTAACCGCAGATCCGACAATAACAGCCCCTCCACTCGCAGATCCGGTGCCAGCAAGGCCTCCAACAACGCTGGCAGCAGCACCTCCATACTTAGCTCTCCCACTGGTATTCCTCCCCGTGTGAATCCGGTGTAGGTAACCTCTATGCATGCGGATCAGACGCCAGCATGGGGACTAAATGGCATGGTTCAGGAACTAGTGTTAGGAGCACTAGTTTGGTGTTAGGTTTCTTTTCGATCAGTTGGGCAGATGTGGGAAGATTGAGACAGATGTGTTCAGATCCTAATGATCAATACCATCAACGGCATAGGAGCTCTACTTTGGTAAGCTATGATTAATAGTTTGACAAAAAAGATGCCAATGGAGTTCATGAGGATGCATACAATGTCTGACAACTACATTAAAATAAACCCTTTTGTATCCATTATGAAATGGACAGTCCATGTCAACCATTTGTAGTCGAGAATGTTACATAAAATGGACAATGACACAATATAATATTGTGATGATGCATAATGTTAATATTATATTTCAAGCATCCAGTCAAACGCAATAGGTACAAGCAACATATCAACAGTATATCAAGAATCAGGTAGTTCAGAATGATTATATGTTGAAAACTGAGCAACAATAATATGTGGAAAGACCAAACATGTGAGACGAAATGAACTTACACTCGAGGGAACCAATAACGTCTAATATAAAATCTTCTCCAAAAATCTTTTCCAAAATCTGTGGGCTATTAAGTAGAACTGCACAAAACCAGTAGCAAGAATATTGGAATCATTGTCGTTATTCTAGAAAGAGAACAATATGAAACACAAAATCGTAAAATACAACACTAACTTATTCCTTTAATCAGTTTGAATATCATGTGAAGGCCATGTAGATTTTCCAAGTCTTCACATATTCTAAATAGATCCATCAGTTTGGGGAAAAACTCTTGCTGCATACAAACACAGAGTTATATTAACTAGGCATGCAAAAAAAAATGACATGCTCCAACAAACCAATTTCTATTAAAGAGGAAGGTTTTCACAATAAATGGTTCATGTTCTATTCAGTTAGAAAGCTAAGAATAACGTTCCTTGTTAAATAAATACAACAGCTAAGACTTTCAGGTCAAATGGAGTCACTTTGAGAAAAGCAATTAGTTAGAAAGCCTATGCAAAAATTTAAAACTGGTTATCGCCTAGACGTCAACAGTAAACTTATTCTCAACAAATTTAACTTAACATAAACAAGACTATGACAAAGATGGGTTAAATTAACATGACACAAATATAAGAAAGACGTCTTAAAAACGGCTATTGACTTGACGCAAGCAATAACATTATTCTTGCAACATTAACTTAACCATACGCAAGAGTATAACAAAACATGGATAAAACGACCATAAGAAACAAAAATAAGACGAAGATTCAATAAGACAAACAAGATTCATTGGAAATAAGACAAACAAGCAAACAAGATTCTGGGATGTAAGCTGGCTTTGCGTAGCGATATTATTATTTTTATAAAAAATGCTCCAAACAAGATTTGAACTTAGTTTCTCTAATACCAATATACCATGTAAAATTCCCTGGCACTAGACCAAAAAAGAATTGTGATGATGGTTGAGGGTTAAGTATTTATGTTATCCCACTAAGATAAATAAAAAATAATTAACAAACAAGTTAATAGTACAAATATTAAACAAGTTACATAGAAATAATATATATTGTGTATACATAAAGTAAAAAAGTATAATATCAAATTTTAGTGAAATACTAGTATCTTAATGTAAAACTTAATTATTAAAATAAATATTGCAAAGTTATAATAAAATAAATAGAAGAATAGCATAATCTATATACAATACTAAAATGAAAATTACAATCAAATATATTTCTATGCTATCATTTACGGGTTAGCAGCAAGCACAGGTCAAGATACAACACTGGGCAGGTCTAGTCCCGCCAAAACATGAAGAAGAAAAAAAAGATTATGGGTTCTGAAAGAAACGAGTATTGAATAATCCAAGTGAGACGAATGCAGTGAGAAGGCCCCTTGCTTTACAGCAATTGTGATGAACCGACTAAATGACCTTATTTTCCATGAACACTAGCTAATCTAATAGTTCCTTCTTCAATTAAAAAGAATAAGAACGAACGTCGTCATCCGTTTAAGAATGCATTGGCTGGAGACATATATAGGAAGTGTGCTATGAAGCATCTTTATAGGTAGTCAGTTTTGACCATAGTTTAAAGTATCGGCCGATACCGATCCGATACGGCCGATACCGATACAGTTTGGCATGTCCCGATCCGATACCGACCGATACCCGATACTGACCGATACCGACATTAGAGGTCTCTTTTCCAATCAATTCGACGAAAAAATTTGAATTAAAAAGACCAATTAGAAAGGATGTAAAAGCATAGTAAGGTTGTAAAAACATATAAAAGAGGAAAACTTATCTATCGCATATAAATCAATCGACAAGGATGACTACTATTTCATTCAATATCAAAAATACTAAGAAACAATACTGAAAATACTTTAAATTATGCATAAATGTATAAAATATATTCTCTAAAATGTTAATAATTTACTAATAGTTGTTTGCTTTCCGATACCAAAAATTCCGATACTCCGATCTGAAACCGCCGATACTACCGATACCGCCGATCCCGATACTCATAGGAATGGTCTGATACCGATTCCGATATCGATACTTTGAACCTTGCTTCATTTATGCTCATATATTTTTTTTTCTAGCTGCCTATATATATTTGCCTCTAGGCGACCATCGAGCCATGTGAAAATTACCCATGTCGAGGCGGTAGTTTTTTACTTGCACGCCTAGGCCGCCTAGGCGCCTCGTGTGAAAACATAGTCTTCTACCCAAAATTATGGGGCAAATTGTTAAGAACTCCTAAATCTACAAAAATAACATACATCATTATTTAAGAAAGAAGAATCACTCACCCTACATCGGAGCAAAGTAGAGATATGGATCCATGGCCTTTCCTATAATAAGAAACCAGCATTGGCGGCTGAGCATCCCTTGTCTCGTCGTCGTTTTCAATGACGGAATCTTCCTATATTTAGGTCTAGGTTCTACTCTTCAAGGAAAGTGGAGAAGAGTGCTTAATGCTTACTGCACACTACTATCGAGTCTGGAGAGTGGAGAGAGTCGGAGACTCGAGAGAGATCGGGCGAGAGCAAACAACATACAGAGAAATGCTCAGCCCTACTATAAAGAATGTTACCACAATTCTTAAATAATAATTATAAATATGTTGTGACCTAATAGACATTCCGTCAGCAAGCAATGTCAAATTGGACGTTCTCTTTGGCTTTACATTTCTGTTGTCTTACATTTGGCAAGCCTTAGAGGAGAATAGCCTGACTCTCCTAGTCGGTCCTCCCTTTGGTTGCCATGTTTGGTTTTGTGCCCTTTAGGCATCTCTTAAGGGATCACCAATATCTTTCTTTCTTTTTGATTTGACATCTCTTGAGAACCGAAAAAAGAGACCCCATGGGGACGGTACCGGGCATACCCTTAACAGCTATATTCAAATCCGTGATCGAAATTCAAGCCAAGAATTGCGTATATAACGGAATTGTCAATGCAAGCTAATATGTAAGTAGAAGTTTTCCAATTCGATTGTGTCTTTTATGATGGTTAACTGACCTAGTAGTACCCGGCTGGATGGTGGACCGACCATTCATTGTGTCACCTCCCATCTATCCTACACACTCGATCAAGAAGCTATAATCAAGGTGCAAAGTGCACGGGGTCTTACCGTTTCGGACCCGTTTGGGACTTGTTGTTTGTGCAATCCCTTGAGTAAGGTCGAACAATTGACTATACTACGTCTATTGCTTTCTTTCTTTTTTGCTTGTGTGCCTTCTGGTATTGAAATATCACTATGTGAGTGAGACATTCTCTTTTTAGTAAGGTTCAAAGTATCGGTATCGGAATCGGTATCGGACCATTCCTATGAGTATCGAGATCGGCGGTATCGGTAGTATCGGCGGTTTCGGATCGGAGTATCGGATTTTTTGGTATCGGAAAGCAAACAACTATTAGTAAATTATTAACATTTTAGAGAATATATTTTATACATTTATGCATAATTTAAAGTATTTTCAGTATTGTTTCTTAGTATTTTTGATATTGAATGAAATAGTAGTCATCCTTGTCATAAGTTTTCCTCTTTTATATGTTTTTACAACCTTACTATGCTTTTATATCCTTTCTAATTGGTCTTTTTAATTCAAATTTTTTCGTCGAATTGATTGGAAAAGAGACCTCTAATGTCGGTATCGGTCAGTATCGGGTATCGGTCGGTATCGGATCGGGACATGCCAAACTGTATCGGTATCGGCCGTATCGGATCGGTATCGGCCGATACTTTAAACTATGAAATGAAGTACCCAATTTCCTGGACAACACCTAGACGACGCATAGGCGAGGCGAGAGGCATGTCGTATCGCCTAGCGCCCAGAACAACATAGGTAGAAGAATGGGTTTTATATATATGAATTTGGTACAAAAGTGATTTTAAAGTAGACCTCTGACTTGGTTGGTCCAAAGTATAAGAAAGAAAAGTTCTTTCAGCTCTTCACTAGTTGGAAATGGAGTTTTATATCTATGAATTTAGTAAAAAATCTCTCCTCGAGGCACAAGCACTCTGAAAATTGGTGTTGTGTCCTAGCCGTGTGCAAGCCTCGTTGTGTCAGTCATGTATCGGGTACGTCGGACACTCTAAAATCATTACCGTGTCCGTGTTGCATTTATGTCAGCACAACAAAGTGAAGATTTGTAAAGATCTCAGCATCATTGGAGATACATGTACTTGTTAGATTTCTTTTAGTGGTTTCTCTAGATTAATAGTTCTAATGGTTTTTGTTTGATGATCCCTAAATCTGTTGGCTACATCTTCTCCATCATCGAAGGTCTTTCTATCGAACCCCTTATTATTTTGATGTTACAATGTCAAGTTCTTAATATTTACATGACAGTCCATATATTAATTTGGTGGATTATCTAGCGTCGACTATAGCTGCCGCAGCGATCCTGGCTGCATCTGATCAAAGACTAACAAATAACTTGTTGGGTTCCAAGTTGAGCATCCTCTCTTCATTGGAGCAATAGAAAATGTAAATTGGTCTAATTGTTTTGGTTACTAGTGATGGAAATGGTAGAAGAAGATGAATATGATAAGCTTATAACCATATAGTTTATTTTGTTTTCAGGAACATCTGCTGTACTGCTATGCCTTGATGATCCAACAGTCACAAGAGGAAGGAATCAGTACCACCAGACAGTTCTGTTTGCTCTGAATCATCCAAGAAATGTGCAGACAACAGAAGCAGTAAGAGGAGAAGGTTACAATTGTGACAAAACCATTACAATTCACCCTTGAAGATAGGTTTTTAGGTTGTTTTGAATATTTACAGAACTATTATTTCTTACTGTAAAGCTTTGAGTCTTCCGTAACTATTATTTTATGTAATCGGAGAGGCTTTGTAATAATCTTTGTAATTTGAGAGGCTTTGTATCTCTGTAATTTGAGAGAATTTGTAATTGTGGGTTTCTTGAGATACTTTGTAAATGACCTAGGTCAAGATGGTTATGTTATGCAACTATGACCTATGAAACATCCTGAGATAGATGTGCAGATTTACAAGCATAAAAGGGATGAATTTTTTTACAGGATATTTTGGAAACATTCCAATGATTTTTTTTTATGACTTTTTTAACGAATGTTTTTCCTAGATTTTGAGACTGTATAAGGCCCTAATTATGAAGCCCATCATGTTATTTAAGGCCATTTGGCCCAACTGAACAAGAGTGAAGAGGAGAGACTGCTTACTGCTCTCGAGTCTCGACTATGGAGAATGGAGTGGAGAGAATCAAAGACTCGAGTGAGAGTGAGAGGGGGGGGGGGGAGAGAGAGAGGCTCTGGTTCTTTTGGGAGAGAGAGAGCAGACAGCAAAGAGGAGGGATTAGGGATTGAGACTTGAGAGCGGCGGCAGGAAATAGGAAGGAGAGAAAATTTAGGGCTAGGAAAAAAAGTTGTGAATATATATGGGGGAGGAGTAAACCTATAATTTCATCAACGATTTTGGCTTTCGGTTCTGGTTGGTAACCGAACCCAGACCCGAAACCCGAACCAAATAACCGACTTAATCTGAATCGATAACCGAACCGACATAATAAAAAACGAACCAAGTTCCAATTTCGGTTTGGTTCGGTTCGGTTTTCGGTTAAAAACCGATGAATGCTCAGCCCTACATGTAATTGAATAATCACTATGTTATGCATTTGTTCCTATGTAGTGAAATCACATGGTATACTTAGGTGACATATATTTAATGGTTTAATTCATAACTGAATTTGTTTTATATAATGGAATAATTATCATCAATGGTCTAGGATTAATCTGGAAATTTCTACTATGAACACATCAAATTGCTGATGTAAAAATTGCATTGAACAGAAGAATGTTAGATTCTCAAAAAAGTGCAGATCATACCAAAAGCTCCACCAAACCAAATGCCTCAGCATCAGATTCTCACGTAAGGCGACATACCTTCTTAGTCGTGTCTATTATACCAAATTAAAACACAACATTTTGTTAACCAGTGCCATATGCTTGTGTGTGGCATAAAACCTAGAAGCCCATTATGTGGGTAAGGCAGCCTGACCTACCTTCTTAGTCGCGCAATTTAAGCCCATGCAAGGAGAGACTAAACTCCCTTTAAAACGAAAGAGTCTAGAGGAGAGGAATGATGCAAATTTCTATTACGGATTCAATACCATTCTCAAATCAAAAATTGAAGCGAAGAAGAAATAACAACAGATTCCCAAATGTCTCATCAGATTTCTCAGTTAACCGTATCCGTGAATCAACATCATCAGTATGGACAGATGTATTAAGAATGTCAAGCATCAAAACTCTGGAAATTTTCTAATTAAAAAGAAAATTAACCATGAATATTTACTATTGACAAGAAAAAAGAAACATATATCTGAAAAGGAAGACAGATAACCTAAGTCTACTTTGAAACTTCAACCAGCAATTAGAAAAGTCTTTAAGTGCAAATCAAAACAAAACAAAAAAGATTTAGAAAACTTTACATCTTGAAGCATTAGCTCTGCGACTCGCATCTGATCAGTAATGCCACAATCTACCACAGTCTGCAAAGTGTAATAATCCTTTAGCAAAATCTAGTCTTCAAAACTATAATAGAATTATCAGGAGAACCACAGAAGTTACCTGACAAGTAAAAAAAAAGTAATCATAAAATTGACACTTAATACCCTGTACCTCACACTTCTTAGATGTTTCAAGAATATAGAAAAAGTAAAAAAAGATATCTACAGTGATAGTAATATATCAGAAGTCTACAAATAATTATGCAATCCCTACAACAAGACATGACTTTCTTCTCCATACTTAGTAGTAAATGGCTCCGGTCTAATGGTATATACTAACGTATTCTTCAAACATCCACTTTGGCTACTGTCTTGGAAACGCCTAACTGTGATATTTTTGCTATACTGCTATATCAATATCAAGGGCTCTAAGTGCCATAGGTGGATCAAGAAAATTCAAATCTTTAGGGTTTTAAGTTGTCTATATGAGAAGGTAAGGGCCAATAAGTTCGAATCTATTAGAAAATTTTGATTTCGTAACTTCTTCAATGAATTTCATGTATACAGTCTGAAAATTAGTGCACAACCCTGCTCATATAGATCATACCTTGAACTTTTTCCTTGAGCGAGCAGTATCAAAGCTTCAACATTCGGGCCATTCGGCATAGTATTAACTTCATTATTGTGATGTGTGGATCTTGTTGTCGGCTAGGACGCACGGATACTCCAAAATAAGTGTTGTATTCACATCGCAGTGTTGGAGTGGGACACATATCAGGGACGACATGGACACTCCAAAATAAACTAGGGCAAGATAAAAAAGATCAGTGCAACGTAGGTTATCAGGCTACCAGGTAGAGGCTTAAAAAGCAAGTAGAGATTAAAATTAGAGAATATGATACGAGTTATTGAAGGGGATGAAGA
This sequence comes from Iris macrosiphon, assembly GCA_036927795.1. Taxonomy (NCBI): domain Eukaryota; kingdom Viridiplantae; phylum Streptophyta; class Magnoliopsida; order Asparagales; family Iridaceae; genus Iris; species Iris macrosiphon. The sequence goes on along the minus strand of JAYESA010000019.1, from coordinate 17,019,018 downwards.
TGAAATTCCCACGAGAAAAAGTAAAGGAACAACAGTTGATTGAAAGAAATAATAGGAGTCAATTAGGGGCTATATGAACTTTGCTTATGGCATTTCTAACTATTCGGTTAGCGTCTTTCACTTAATGAATCACACTTGAGCATTCAAATGTGGATCAATACGAGCAAAAATATCTCTGAATAGGGTTCTAGCACCATGTCAAATGTGTCCGAAAAAGAAGAGCAAAGCAGCGACCAGAGGGAGGTGAGTGAACTCACTCCGCGGTGTCATATATCCTTAAAAGCACACCAATGAATCTTTCAGTCCAAGTTAAGGTATCAATCCCAATCCTATGAACCGCAAAATGTACGATCCATGTCACAATATTTTTTCATACATGTCAAAAAAGGCTTTTCCTCCCGGAACAAACCGATCAAAACCTTCTGCGTCCCATACCGGATTTACATATTTTCCTTTTCGAAAAATATGAGACAAGTCGTGCAAGTAAAGAGATCTATTCATTGATAAGAAAAAGAAAAAACGTGAACGGTGATGGGATTGATGATAAAATAGAATCCTGGGAGGAAGTAAGAATCACCCTTAACATCTATTCATTTGCGAAGAATTCTCGATGTGAAAACACAGAGACAAACGACCGATCTTTAATAGAAAAAAGAATAGATCTGCAAGGTCCACAGAAAGTTGACACATTCCACGCTTTTGTAATAAGATGGATGATTCAACCAAGAACCATGGAGCAAGGAGAGAGTGATAAAATCGAATACAAATATATGAATTTAGCAACTTTTGAAGAATGCTATATGGATTCAACCTTGAGCAATTAGTCTTAACATTAGCTTAAATTACCAACCACACAAAAATAAAAAAGAAATTCGGGGTGGGGAGGGGGTGAGGGGGAGTACAAGAAATACCTAGAAAATCAAATACAAATATATGAATTTAGCAACATTTGAAGAATGCTACATGTGAGCAATTAGTCTTGAGAACATTTGCTTCAATTACCTAACAAGTAACATAAAAGATAAATTGGAGTGGGAGAGTATAAGAGATACCTAAGAGTGATATTTTTTGGTATTTAGGATCAATCGTTAATCATTTTCGAGAGACGGAGAAGAATGTTGTGCATACAATTAAAACAAGATAGTTGAAAAGAATTACTTTGTGATCGCATGCTAGCTTTGAAGTTGAAAGAAAAACTATAAACCAGCCATGTTTTATGGACCAGAGAAATAGACAATGAACAACATATCCAGAAAACTATAAACTATTACAGCCGAAAGGAGTATAGTAGATGGATGAAAGAAAATACATTACGAGAAATGATATAATGAGTATGTAAGTAGAAAGTTAGAGGTGGTGCCAATGGAGGAATGATTAAATAAAATCGTCTTAGCTAGTTTGGAGATGTGCAACTCAAACCAATAGATGCTCTAGTAAGGAGGATAATATACTAGTTAAGGAGCTTCTAAGACTAGAGGTAAGTGTAAACTAACAAAGATAAAGATGGATATATTTTTAGTTAGTGTTATATAGGACATGGCCCTTAAAGGAGTTGAACGGGAGAAAGATTCAAAAATCTAACCCCAAAAAATGGGATAAAGGCTTTGTTGTTGTATCTACATGTCAACGTAAAATTGTCATTTATTATTGTCAACAACTAAGGTTATAATTCAAGACATCCCTTAGCGGGACGATGAGGCTTGGCACTTGTATCCTGTAGGATATGAGTTCAGGTTGCAGAAAGCCATCAGAAACAGCTTCGCTTCTTCGTATTATGGGGATAAGGATGTGTACATTCTGACCCTCCCCAGACCCTGCATTAGCGAGGACCTTGACGTATTTGGACGCCTTTTGTTAACTAAGGTAATGATCTCACTTTAATATGTGTTTCCCTTGGCAAGTTGATAAATAATTACATCTTACCTGATTTGATTGTAACAAATTATGTGAAGCTTCATGAGGAAGTGCTAGAATCACTTGTTGACGAAACGATCAGATAAAAAAGTGAAGATTTATGTATAAATAAAATACTTTGGATTGGGACACATAGGCTTTACTTGATTATCTAGAATGCATCCTAGATACTCATGATAAAGTCTCCAACCATCATACAAATAAAAAAAATTCCTAAAAAATTGATCATATAACGTGATGAATGTTGACACGAAATCAACATGAGTCAAGAGACCCGCATCTAAAGAATGAAGGAAGGAGAAGAATATATACTTCTCCTACCTTATTCACATTTTTCAATATCCTACCCTTTAACGTCCAACCGCTAGTGATAACTTGATATGTAGGCTGTAAGTTCAAGCAAACTGTTCTTGAGCACCTCCTTTAGGAGTTGCCACCAGGTTTGCAAGTGGAGCAAATTGGATTAGGGGCTAAAAGCTTGAGCAAAATTTAAGGTCTTGAAAAAACAAGATTGCATGTACATCTAGCTAGAATTGTTAGGATTAATTAAGATCAACACTGCATATGTGCCTTAGTTATTTACATACATGCTTTTGGAAGAATCCGTAGAATATGAGTTTACTAAGCATTTTAGTCTATGAAAAACAATAACCCTCATGATGAAATAAGAATCGAGATACTCCAAATGTATATATTTGTGTATTGTTGTTCAGTGTTCAACCTGGCTAATAATAACCAAGTTTGGAAGGACATTCCAATATGTGCTTCTTAATTAGCAACACTATCTAAAAGGAGCTAAGGTCAAACGTCAAAGTGACTGAATAACAACTAACCAACAAGGACTTGTAAGTTTAACAATGTCCTTACAAAATTGAATCACTCAAAGTGCTCATAATAAGAACCAAGCTTGATGTATTGCTATCAGAATTTGCTATAGTTGTTCTTCAGAAAGGAAAAGTACACCATCACTCTCATCATTAAAATGGTTATGCCACTTTCATCAAAACCCAATGTCCCTGGCTCAGGAAAGTCTTTCCTCTATACCCACGTAGTAAGACTACACTGCTAAAGGAGAAACCTCAAAAGGAACTAAAGGAATGAGCAAAAGCAAGAGTTATCAAAAATATATTGTGCATTCTTGGAAAGCAGGAGCAGTTTAAACAATTTTTGACGTGAGCAGGTCAGGTGTAAATATCATATTTCCTGTATTTCCTCAAAAGAGACTTTACTAGGTGCATGAAAAAGGCACCCAAAAGTTTTCATAATTTTGGCAAATTAATGCAAAGAAACAAAGATGATGAGTTTGTATAATAAAAGATATAAACAAAATAAAGAAACAAAGGGATAGCAGGAAAAGGTTGCATACATGCTTGGATGGGACTCTCGTTACGATTTTTTGTTTAAAATATAGAACAAGTAGCAAATCAATGGGTTAAAACTTAAAACCCTCAGGAAGCTGCAGTCCAGCCGAAAAGTCGTGACCTAACATCTATGCACCACTTCAATCTCGACTAATTTCTTTTTATGCTCTCATAAGAAGACAAGAAGAATGGTTTGAATCAGTATCTTGGATCACTTTATAGCCTCAGACACTTCAAATCTTCATACCTGCCCTTATTCTGGCTTGATCTGGTCCTTCATTTGTAGGCTGTAGCACATTGGAACCCCCCCCCCCAAACCCACCCCAAACACCCCGAGTAGATGGCCCTTCTATGAACTACGTGAAGGTCACAATATGCCCCATCTCTTAGGTTCCTCAACCACATCTTCTCTATTATGGATGAGGTACACCACCGTTTTGTCTCCCTTCACTTTTGGGCATTCAACCAACCTTTACAGCCAGAAGCACCCTGGTCTGCTAGGCAGAGATCGCTATGAATTGCAGTTCCACTCTCACTGTTCCGGTCTATCACCAGAATTTGCATTTTCTGTCTATCCTTTTTCACCCATATAGGGGTCTTTCACAGGACAATATGGTTTTGTGACCCGGGTTGGTCTTCCTTTTCCTCTCTTTTCTAGCTTTTCCTCTAGGTTTATTTTTGTATTTTTCCATTATTTTAATGAATTAGTGGCTGGTTTTGCCACCTGATATTGTCCAAAAGAAGCTCAGATCTTATAGCTGTCATTTTTTTTACTGAAAATGCTTTTCCTTGTTGGATGAGAAGAAAACTAATCTTAACACTTCTCTACTGACCAGAGCATTATACACTCTGTATGGAAGGATCATAGAAGATAATTTGCAAGGTTCTAAACGGCGGTAGGCAGGTGCGTGGCGGAGAGGTCCGCATGCCGCTTAGGATGCCTACGCACCACCTAGATGCTGGGTACATTTTGATCTTTTTTTACTATTTTACCATTATTTTTTGCATAATATGCAGATTTAAATGGTGCTTTATGCATAACTAGGTTGTAGAACAAAGATTTATGAAGTTTCTGTCTTGCAAAAGTGAACCATATGTCCACAATGCTTGCAAAATTATTTTGCCAAAACATCTAGTTAGATATTGCGCTGCCTAGGCGTCCACCTACGTCATCTCACCTCCGTCACACTGCCAAACCTCCGTTGGCCACCTACTCCACCGCCAACGGCAAAAGGCGGTACGGAGAGCGACCGCCTCACGCTAGGCACCGCCTAGACGGACACCTCGACCTCCATTTAGAACACTGCTAATTTGTCAGGTAGTGCTCTACAGTTCCATAGAGTCATAGACTTGATAATGTAGTTAGGTTTATGATATCTACGTTTGGGTCCCAAAAGCTGGAGGCAACTTAAAATAATTTTGTAACTTAACATCTGAATCTAAGACTAGGAGCAGCAAATGAATTGATTATCCATATCTAACCTATACCATAGCATTAAGTAACCTTATCTTAGCCTGACACCAAACAAAATTCAAATACATAAGTATAGATTGGTGTTTTATTATATTAAATGGACAAATTTAAGAGTGAACCTTCAAAAAAGATGTAATTCCCTTCCAATCTATCAAGAAAACCAAAAGAACAAAAATATGACGTGTCGAAATTAATGGTGGAGAGGAATTAGAATAATGGTTAGAATTGTAGATCTGACACGGATTTAAGGGTTTATACAACATCTGCACACAGGAAACACGAAAAGACAATTCATCGCCAAAAATGAAGGAAATTTTTTACACTTGTTACTTTTCTACCACAATCTAACAGCATGTTATGTCATTTGGATACACTACGCCGTATTTTAAGACTGCGTAGGTTCTCTCTAGGATTATGTATACAACATGGAACGTTCGCTCAGTGTTCTAAAAATCAGCCTAGGAGCTAAGCGGCCGTTGGCCGAACTGAAAATCTCTTGTTCGACCCTCGAATTTTTTTTAATTTTTTTAATTTTTTATGCTTTGTTGTATTGTGGATATGTTGTTTGGATTTTAAGATTGTATTTGGATTTAGAACGATAAATTTTCAAATTTGTAATGTGGATTTCAAATTTCAAAAAAATTATGAATTGTATTATGGATTTAGAACATGTTTAGATTTCAAATTTGTATTACGGATTTCAAATTCCGCATAGGCGCTAGGTGGCTAACAATTCTCCAGAAGATAAAAGGACATTGTCATCTAGTGCCATGAAACTCTCACTAATGCATGGTGGTCCTAGAATAATCAAAATGTACACAGCGTTATCCACATTTACGAAGTGATTGTTTCTGATATGCAAACCCGCATCCTCTAAGATACAAACACCTTATAGTCACTTAAAAATCTTCGTACTTAGATTATAAATATTAAACTTACAAGTAATCGTCAATAGATAGATTAATGGTTGAGTCAACCATAAATGATAAGTTCAAGGTTAGTATTCTAATTAGATGAGTTCGCGATTAGATGAAAATCATGCACTTTATAACTCAATACACCATTCCATATGTGAAGCAAGTTTGTTTTGGTAACATAATACTAGAATAATACTTTAGAATAGAACTATAACGGGATTTTGTAATAGTTGCTAAATTATATAATTAATTATATATAATTGCATTGATACCGCATTTAATTTTTTCCATAATAATAATTATTAACCAAAGAAATAAAATAAGTTTGTAAAAAACACTTTTACACAAAAACCCAGACAAATTAGAAATTGCAAAAGAAAATATTGGAAGGGGAGAGAGGGAACCTCCTTTCCTCCCTCCTCTCTCTACCCGACGCTCTTCAGCCTCCATTCTCTCTCTCTCTCTCTCTCTCTCTCTCTCTCTCTCTCTCTCTCATGTTCTCCTTCTTTCTTCTACTTCTTCACCCTCTCCTCCTCACTCCCAGTCTATCTATCCCGCCCTTTCTTCTCCTCCATCTCCACTCTCCTCTCCACCTCCCCAACCCGAGCACCACAGCCACCACCACACAACAACAACAACCTACCACCACCCCTACCCGACTACCCTCTCCTTCTCACTAACCCGAGCCCGATCATCCCCCTCTCACCGGCGGCCACCTCTGGCCGGACACGACTAGCAGCCCCAACACCACCATCATCGTCTTCTCCTCTTCCAACTTCAAATCCAACCTAGGGAGGTCCTCAACCCCATTTTCAATTCCATTCCATTTTGTCAATTCTTATGATTAAAAATTAGGATTGATATTATGTTTCTTATATACAAAAATTGAAATTGATCGTGTATATAATGATGTTATGACACGGACACACGAATCGAACACGATTTGGACACACCGACACGGCTAACTAGGATACGATATCGAGAATATATGGATATATGTATATGGTTATCTTAAAATTCATTTGATTGTAATGGGTACATGTATGTGTATATAAATATATATGTATACTTGGGTGTGTCCTAGGACATCATAATCGTATCTATCCTACACACGTGTCGTTATCGACTTTCCATTTTGAAACTAAGCTCTAGTAGGGTATAGTATCTACATAAATTAGGAAGTAGCATGGAAATCTAGGGTTGCGTATATCGAAAAATCATGAGTATCGAACAAGGACCCGTACGATTCGGAAAACCTATAACTAGTGTCGAATTTTTCCTTCAAAGGAATTTGACCAAGTATTAGTCGTGGTGGATTAGTTAGGTTAGTTGGTACGGATTTTTGTATTCCCTATAAGTTCTTACCAATTCTTAACTGTCTGTATCAGTCCATATCGGTGCGTATCGATTACGAATACCGTATTCTCCCCTTGAGTCTGGAAAGGATAATTAAACAATATATAAAATTTAGATAGGATTGATAGTGATTGTAGACTACATCATTGGGTGTGGAAGAACAAACTGGATCACACCATACGAAATCTTTGCAATTTAATAACAAAGAAAGCTGATCAGTAGTACCTCCTTCATAGGGCCTTGCGAAGGGAGGATGTGAAAACTTAGCTAAATGCATGTACCTGAAATTACTTGAATGACCAACTAATAAAATTTAATTGAACTTTTTACCACAACCTATGTAGGGCCGGTTACTAATTATCGTGCCAATCCTGAAACAACATGATCCCAGAGAAATAAAATTATTGTCGAGAAACTCGAGAAACTAGTCAAGTGTCAGATCCAAATTGTTCTCCAAAATTGCATAATCATTTAGGCATATTGTGTTGTGATTTGTACCAGTGAATGCTAGAAAATATGGGTAGTCTGAACACCAGGAACCACTAGATATAGAAATGTCAAATGTGTCGGAGTCATATTTCAAATTAACACTATAATACATCCTTAGGGTTTGTTCATGATAACTTTTCTTATCCGATAATCGATATATGATTTCATATTTCACTTCACCTTTCATTATCGTTCTTGAACTGAAGAGTTGCACGTCTTTAATGACCTAGTATTTGTCCGTTAGGTGAAGATGAGATGTCAGAAAAAACATTGTCGCTGTACAGGCTAGCATGGACGAATCTGAAGATTGAAGACCGAGGGCAGAGCAGCAGATTTTATTTTGTTTAGCTGTGATATCTCCATGTTTATACTTTATATATGTGTAAATTAATTGTTTTGGGAGAATAAACGTTATGAGATGTATATTTGGGTATGTATTAATAGATGTGTATATAATATACATCCTAGAACTTTACGGGCGACAATTGCGGATATGGAATTATGGATACTGGCGTATTTCTATGACGCATAGCCTGGAATACTCATTACGTACATGACTTGTCGTATTCTGGGACCGGAACATGACAGATTTAAAAACCATTGAATCCATGTCAAATTCAGGGTATGACACCTAGTGAAACTGCTAATTAGATGTCAAAAACTGTAACAAACTTAAAACAAGAAAAGAAAAAGGAGATAAGGGGGTTTGAAAAGCTATTGAATCCATGTCAAATACTTCAGAGTATGAACCTAGCAAAGCTGCTAATTAGGTTTCACAAAATGTAACAAAATTAAAACTAGAAAAAGGAGATCACACACAAGCTGGGAAACCTATAGACAAGTAAATATCTGAACTCGCACAAGGAGCAACATATGTCAATGTTTTATCAAAATAAACAAAAAGCAAAGATTAAGGTAACAGACAATCAGCAATAGGATGATACTAGGCAGAACAATAGACATTAATTGGACACCGATATAAATTCATGAGATATCATGGTGTACTATATTAGTACATGATGAGTTTGCATAATTTATTACCAAACAAATGTTCCCACCTTCAGAATCAACGGGAGAGTGGATAGCTCAACAGATGGAAGCTCTCTCAATTCACTGCCCACTGCATGAAATGATTCATCTGTAACAGAACAAAACCAATTAAATAAGTATCCAAAGCAAAGATCATAAGACATTAGATGTACGGAATACTACAAAATGTGGCAAACTAAAAAGGCACCCAAAAGAAGAAAATATTCATTTATACTTAAATGGAAAAAATTAAATGAGTAAAATAAACAAAGATGACTAGAACTATTTGGCAACTACTTTACTTTTGTATAAATGGATGTCTAAGAGACAGGTCACAGGCCTGTGCCCCCTCCAACTTCTAACTCAAGTTTCCTATTCCCAACCATGGCTTCCTACCACTCCAGCAAAAGGCCCTCCGCATACAATGTGACACATCAGTATCCTCCAAAAAATTATATGCACCATATGGAAAATTGCATAGGTTTGTGCATCATACGACAAGTAAATGAGTAATATGACATTAAATGAGATTTTGGTAAGATCTCTACAATAAGTTACACGTCATTGTTTTATATATTTAAGGCAAAACATATGCATGAATATCACAAGGTAACAAGGAATTGTGATTTGTGAGAAAGGCTACTCAATCATTAGCCTTTCATAATACACTAACTTCTCTAAAAAGACAGTAGAAAAAGCTTACTTTTTGTAGTGTGTTGAGTGTAGACAAGACATAAGTGTGTGTACTACCAATATCATTCTCCACATTCCAGGCAGTATCTATCAAGTTGCATTACTCGAGAATGAATATTACGAATTACACTTACGAAGAGCTAAACAATCCTCTTAATGACTGGATGATTCAAAGTGTTCTCAGAGCATACAAAATGAGTACTTATTATGGTGTGATTCATATTTTATGGTCAACTACTATGTATAAAACATACCAGCAATTGGGTATTTATTATTGAAAATTATTATCGGTTAATTCAAAATCTAGAATATATTTTTCAACAGAAAATTTGTTGTACATGAATTATTTTTAATTAAATTAGGTAGAAGAAAACAAGTTTGGGAAAATTAGAGGGGGGACATGTTCCGCCAACAATGTTGGTGGAAAAGTACAAAGCAAAGAATACCGCCAACGGAGTTGGCGGAAAATCGGATAGGCGATTTTTCCGCCAGTTGGCGGAATAAACAGCGGCCGAATTAATTCGATGGTCGGTCCACACGCTGGCGGTCCCGGTTTAATAAGTAGGCTCTGGTTTAATGCATGCACGGGGGGTTGTAGCAGCACAGCATGGGACTGGATGCTTTAATGCATGCAAGGGTGGCAGGACTGCATGGAGGGTGGAGGGAGAGGTCACTGTATAGATGGGGAGGGGTTTGGTTTAGGCAAAAAAAAAAAATTTACAAAATTTTTGGCGTGATATTGTGATAAAAATATTACGTTTATATAGGCAAATAAGAGATGAACATAGTCGTTGGAGATGAACGTTTGGAGATGAACATAGCCGTTGGAGATGAACTTTGGAAAGTAATCGTTAAACAAAAGTCGTTGCCTAACAAAAACTCACATAAACCAACCATATAAACCTTCCCAAATAAACCCCACCCAATAAAAATTATCTACTAAACCGAACCGAACAAAACCAACCAAACTACCATAACAAAACCCCTCCCTGACATATTTCCGCCGACTAGGTTGGCGGAAATCCTCTCCACATTTTTTTCGCCATCCCAGATGGCGGAACATGCCCCCCCCCCCTCTAATTTCTCCAAACTTTTTTTATTTTACCTAATTTAATTAAAAATAATTTGTGTACAACAAACTTTCTGATTTTTCAACAAAAAATCATCATATAACAGTATTCTAAAAATCGGTCTAGGCGGCGCCTAGGCGCTAGGCAGCCCATTTTTTGAATTTTTTCGATTTTTTAAGAGAAAATTTGAGTTACACCCCACTTTATTTACTCATATTCAATGTGCACCCCACACGATTATTATAATGTATGACGGCCCCCACTTTTAACGGAAACTAACAGTCAACTGCGTTGAATGTTAATTTTTGACCGAGATACCCCTTCCCTCCTTCCAACCCCCCTCCTCTGCAGTGCACGAATGAGGGGTATTTTTGTCCAAAAAATTTGGTCAACGGAGTTGACTGTTAGTTGGAGACGGTTTTCGTTAAAAGTGGGGGCCATCATACATTATGGTAATTGTGTGGTGTGCACCTTGAATATGGATAAATAAAGTGGGGTGCAACTCAAATTTTCTTTTTTTTTGTTCTTAGTTGTATTGTGGATATTTGTTTGGGTTTTAAGATAAAATTTGGATTTTAGAACATTAAAATTTTATATTTTATATTTCAAAATTCAAAATTTTCACAAAAAAAAAAAATTAGGCGCTAGGCAGCCCTCCTCCGCACCGAGTCCGCCTAGCGATTTTTAGAACATTGTCATATAATGTCTTCCTCACTAGTGAACAGACTACGGGACATATTCATCGGAAGATTGACTTCATATTGATGATTAGAAATTAGATGAGGCATTGTGTCATCATACCAACGAAGAAAGATACAGTGCACTAATTCAACATATTGTACAAACAGATAAATGGGATAGCACAATACAGGTCAAAGAAGATACCATTTGACTGCAAAGCACCAGTAGTTTCAATAGCATCCAATGATGGCGGACGAGAAACATCAATATCTACAAAGAAGTCCATTAAGAAGTGTGTAAAGTAAATAACCTAACATGTATATTCAAATACTTACTGCCAAGGCTATTAAAATGCATGTTTCTCTGTGCTTCGGATATGTGGTCCCTACAAAAAACATGGCACCAGGCAATTAAGCAGTGTGAAGCATGGGAAGATCAAAGGGCGTGTAAAGGTACCATACCATATAAACGAGCATCCTGTAGCCTCTTGAAAGCTTAGTGCCAATTCTGTAGATAACTCTGGATCTCTCCAAGATATAATTGTATCTAATAAAATGAGAGTTGTGAGTCACTGACCATTAAATAGTAACAAGCTTGAAAATTGCAACACATTGTATGTGTGCACCTTCTTGTCTTTTGTAGATATCATCTGAGGAGATGCGATGCATAAGCAAAGTATCATTATCTTCTTCATCGACGACGAGCAAACCAAGATCCTCGGATCTCTGCAGATCATATCCTTATATTAAGATAGAAGTGCAATGAAAGATATCCTCTCACCTTTTCCCTCAAAAAAAAAAAAAACAAGTGCACTAAAAGATAAAAGATCTGTGAGATGGAAAAAAAAAAAATAGACGTGGCATCCCTTAAGGAAAGACTGTAAAAACTGCATGATATAAGAAAGACATGATACATAAAATAAATTAGCAAAAGAAAACAATGTCCTCCACAAAGCATAGCTAAAAAAGTAGTGCAAACTCAACAATCTAAGTACAGAGGAGAATTTTTTGATAGAAAGTAAGATTGATTATTGAGTTTCAACTGAAAAAAACAGAGACTATAATTGTAGTAATCTTCTTTGGTTCACCACAACTCGTAAAGGATTCAGATGCTTAAGTTTGGGACAATCTAAAAACATCATCACAAGTGGGAAATGCCAGTATGAGAAGAAATGACGAAGAAACAATTATAACATAAAATTAAGAAAGCACGACTCTGGACATTTTTAAAATTCCCAAGTAAGAAAACTGATATGGGCCAAAGTTCTGCAATTTGCTTATAGTTTGCAAGAATGAAGAATTTGATAGTAAGAGAATGGCAGAGAGACTACTTAAAAGTATAATAGAGGGACCACAGAATTTAGGTGATGAAAGTTCTGTTACTGGTTAGTGATTGAGGGACCACAGAATTTAGGTGATGAAAGTTCTGTTACTGGTTAGTGATTCCACATAGTAGTTGCCTTAGTGCATATAATATATGTAATGTCCCGCTCCGTGCGGCGGAATTGTGCGGGCTTATTGGCTCGAATGGCCTAATTGGACTTGGATTCATGCGGAGGAATCATTCAGAAAATCTATAAGATCGGGATGGAAAGACAATTCGTCAAATGCGAGTTGTTTGGTCTTGCTTTTCTTTATCTTCACTCTTTAATAAAAATGACTCTTCTTAGTCTTTGTTGTTATATTCCTATAAGTGATGATACGAAAATAAAAGAACCAAGATAAAAGAGATTCATATGTATGCTTAAATTCTTGTCGTTTTATCAGTAAGAACTCATTGCTAAACAAGGGAATTTACATAGTAGAGATTGAACTGGTTGTTCTGTGAAATGGATCGTTCTGGAACCCTTGAGTCGCTAGTAATAATTTGGGACCGTTAAGTCGCCATTTTTAGAAATCCCTGGATTGGGAAGTATAAAATTATGAGCGATGGCTCGAGGAATGTGGAAATACAAATGAGAATGTGTTGCATAGTTATTTTAAGTTTATGTTATCATACATGTTATATTTATAGCTATGTTGTATATGCATGCATGGTCATGGACAACTTGTGTACAAGATTTAGTTTCTCAAACGGTATCTGCAACCACGAAACTGATTCGACCTAGGAGAAACAGAGATAACTAGTGATGACGTACAAGAATTACGGGACCTTCAGTTGGGCTCGCTACCTGCATTAGAAGGATCGCATAATTCCCAATAAATAGTCCAAAATGGTGAGTCACCTGTGAGTGTTTTATAATTAGAATGCATGTTAATAACAAGTGTTTTTCAAGCCTAACAATTGATGCAGGAACGGACTCATGACATATATATTGTGAACGCTAACCCTTGTTTTTACAGGATGGTGGCCTTGGGTAAGATTCAATGTGCAAGTGACGCATTTATGTTTCCTATATATGTTTATGAAACTTGTTAACCGGACCTAAAGAAAGTAGAAAAACTACATAATAATTTTATATGTTCTCACATTATTGTGTTGGTTTAGATGCGTTGAGTTGAAACTGCTCATCGGTGTATTTTCCAACGTGCTAACTCCCTCCTCCATAGGTGCGGAGAGCCACTTGGATGTTCCAAGACGTTTCGAGCTTGTTTGGCAACTTAAATCTTTTCTTCTGGAAGATGTTATCTTTTGTTTATAAAGAGCATAATGTATGAAACATTGTAAATCTCTTGTATTTGCAGTTTGTAAGCCAAGTTGGCACATTTACACTGGCTATTGAGAGCCTTTGTAATTTCGTTGCAAGCTTATCGATAAAGATATCATTTTTACTATATATGTTGTACTTCAATTTGTCTGCTCATTTTTTATTTTATTTTGCATTAACCTTGTTTCTACTTGATTCATTAATAGTGTACGTTCATGTCTGGTACAAGTGCAATTTAGACTTGTACGACACCACGTCCGACTTTCAGTTCTGCGGAACCAGGACATGACAATATATGCTCACAAGTAATGTGAGAATGTAATTCACTTAGGCTTGTGGCAAAGAGATAAATGCAGTTCCTGTAGCAAATCCTATCATCTAAACCATTTTTTGTAGAAATTGGGGATGTTATATATGACCAAAAAAGTTAGGTGTACCTACCCTAGGTTCTATGACAAGACCCTTTCTTTCTCATAACTACGTTATCAAGGAATTTCGCAGGCACGAGCACAGAGAGTTAAGTTCAGGTTGACAGTCTATTCCAAAAAACTACTGAAATATTTTGGGACGTTCTCCATGCCCTTTAGCTGATACCATTATGACTTTATGAGGGAGAAGGATTGGATGGTAATTATGACGAAGATGATGAATGAAGATGAGAACCACCTATTTGGAAGATGAAGTAAACCTCACAAGAAAAAAAACTACTAAGTTTGAGTTAGCATTACGCAACTCTCCAGCAATCTCCCTAAAAAATATTACAGTTGAACTAGATTACTAAATTCAAGTTAAAAATAAAATATGTGATGACGATTTCAATTTTCTGATAATTAAGGAGGACTAACAAGAGATCTTACAGATGGAAGAAATATTAATAGCAGCCACGAGTTCTGTAACCAAGTCCATATAATCGTTGTGTCCTGCTGAACATGAGAAGCACATGTTCGGACAATTATACTGTTGACTATGTTAGTACAAATCTTAGCTTTAACTGACCTAATTGATATATTTTTCAAAAGAAATTTTCTGTAACCAAGTTATGAGTACATGTTCACGGTCTATGTTTGGTGACTTTGGTCTTCCTTTGTTAGAGACTTCAAGTTCAGGTTCAGTTTGGTGGCTGCAGATCATGCTTTCTGACCTAAGCTTCAGATTCTTCTATTTTTCTTGATAAAATACAGACTTTCGGTACATTTTCACCATTTTAGGAAATTTAGATTGAAATTTTAAGAATTTTAGATTGAAATTTCATATTACAAAACAAGAGGTAGAGTTGCACTTCTGGAATAACAAAACATATAGAAAAATGATTTTAATCCACATATGAAATTCACTGGGAAGGTCTCCTAAAAATGTTACGGTAAGCCAAAAAGTGTTTTGCTTTTACAGCCAAGGAACCTATTGAACTTGGATAAGTTAGATGGGTTCTTGCCCATGTAAAACCAAAACCTACGAGATCGTCTTTTATGTGCAATTGTGCCTGGAGTGCAAAAGGTCTACCCTTCATATGCATAAGGTGTACACCCTCCCTCTCTCCATTTCTATCATTTGCTTCCAGGGTTTAGGGTTAAAGTTCTCAGTGTTGAATCACCTCCTTTTTCTTTTTTCAGGTTGTCAATTGACCAACTCGGAACTCAGTCCAGTCTTTCTAGTGGTAAAACCAATCTGTTTTAGAGAAACCTAATCTGTTTTGGTTGAATCCCCTCCGTTTTCCTTTTTCCTTTTTCCTTTTTCCTTTTTCCTTTTTTTCTTTTTTGAGGTTGGGAACAGATATTCACATAAGACAAGATGGACTTTCAAGCATGTTGATGATTATATGCTTTGAGGGGTCAATTGACCAACTTGGAACTCAGTCCAGTCTAAACATGGCACTCATAGCTTTTAGAAGCATTGTCCTTACATTTTCAAGGGCTTTAATGTTTCGTTTCCTTTGGTATCAACATAATCCCTATCAAAACTTGTTGGACAAGAACACCTCATCATGAGAGATGATTAACTAAGAGGAAACATAATACCAACAAAGCCTTATCCTAAAATGTTAAAGTCAGCTGCCTTGATCTGTATCTTCCATCCAACTCTCCTGAAGGCCATAATCTTTTATCTGTAATGCCAATGATGCTGATCATGATGCATTGTGTTTGCACATGAAGATTTGAGTTCAAACCCTATTGGGAATGCTAAGATGAATGAGTGGCAAAATCTTAAATGACACTGATACCATAAAAATAATTGTATTCATTGTAAGTTGGAGATGGCAGTCAATTTAGAATAAGATGACACAAAATCATTTGTGGTTTGAATATTTGCAACATAGAAGAATAAATGCAATGGTTGAAATTTAGAGACTGTGTCAATTGAGATAATATTACAGAAAATAGTGTACGAAGTTTTGAACATGTGCCATGCCATGTAGAACAACAAATGCACTAGTTGGAAGTTAGAGATGATGTCAATTGAGAATAAGATGCCAGAAAAATTCTTCTACTGTATTTTGAACATGTGCAATGCAGAAAAAATGCACCAGTTAGGAGGGGTGATAAGATATCACAAGGTTCAAACTTCAAAGTATCGGTATCGGAATCGGTATCGGACCATTCCAATGAGTATCGGGATCGGCAGTATCGGTAGTATCGGCGGTTTCGGATCGGAGTATCGGATTTTTTGGTATCGGAAAGCAAACAACTATTAGTAAATTATTAACATTTAAGAAAATATATTTTATACATTTATGCATAATTTAAAGTATTTTTAGTGTTGTTTCTTAGTATTTTTGAAATTGAATGAAATAGTAGTCACCATTGTCGATTGATTTATATGCGATAGATAAGTTTTCCTCATTTATATGCTTTTACAACCTTACTATGCTTTTACGCCCTTGCTAATTGGTCTTTTTTAATTCAATTTTCTTTGCCGAATTGACCGGAAAAGAGACCTCTAATGTCCGTATCGGTCAGTATCGGGTATCGGTCGGTATCGGATCGGGACATGCCAAACTGTATCGGTATCGGCCGTATCGGATCGGTATCGGCCGATACTTCAAACTATGGATATCAGTAAAGGAGCTGTTACAACTAGGGGTCAGACTAAATAAACTAGAATTGAGGTTGTAAAGAAGGATGGTTTTGTTGCTAACAACAAAAAGGATATACTCTTAACAGAGTTGAAAGGGATAAAAGGATTTAAATATCTGGCATATATATATATATATATATATATATATATATATATATAATGGACTATGTTAATCATGCCGACATAATTGGAATTCATCAACGTCTACAATAACCTACATAGCATGGACACTCCCATCTTACTACCGTATCTAACACTCGGACACTCATTTTTATGTGTCCTCGTATTTTCATTTGAAAACAGGCACAGACACTCTTAATACAGACATGTCGGATACGGATACTTTTTGAATATGTGATGACGACACTTTTCATAGTGTTTTTGTTTAAAATAGGATAAAAATCGAGTATAAAAGGTAACTTAAAATATGGAGTAAGGACATGCACGGGCACGTGATGGATACGTGTCCGACACCTTATTTCTGTGTCTTGCTTTTTGTATGAAAAATACACTCGACACATTTGGGACACATGTCGGACACTTAAAATAGATAGCAATTTCGTATGTTTCCAGCAATTTCGTATGTTTCCTTCTTCGATTCTCACTTTCTTTTTGATTTTCCTCTTCTTATAACAACAAAAAGAAAGTGGTGTGTGTCTTCAAAGTGCCGAATCCTTGTTTTTTAGAAAAATGTGTCACTGTGTGTGTCGCATCGTGTGTCTGTGCAACATAGACAATAACAACTAAGCCTTTATCCTAAACTTTAGGGCTCAACCTCTTACTTATTAGTAAATTACTTCAAATGAATTTGTTCACAACAGCATGTGGAACAGATCCACAGTTTATGGCACATACCAAGAATTTCAAGTTGTTAGTCATGATTTAAATCCTAAAAAAGCTCACATAAGATATGACTTGATTTGGTCAGTTGTATGCCAAAGCTACCATCACTTAACTGTATAAATGTCAATTTCAAAAATGGTCCAAATAAGAAGTGAATGTACTGACTTGAAAAGTATAAAGCTTCTTAGAAGCCACTCGTAAATATCAGGTGAGGACTATATCTAGGTTTGGTCAGTAGCAAATATACAGCAACAAAGCCTTTATTCTAAATTATGTGGCCGGCTGTTTGAATCATTTTCTTCCATTAGCTTTGTTAAGGGCAATATCCTCGGTAACACTAACAAAAACCATATCCTTCTTTACGTCTTCAATGCATGCGTCTACCCTAGTCTACTATCTTCTCTCTCCTTAACTGTCCATCTATCATATCCATTATAGATGTTCAAACCACCTAACAAGATTCTCTCACCTTGTTCTCAATTGGCACCGCCGACAACCTCCCACAATTATACTCTTTCTTGTCATATTGTATGGCCACTCATCCATCTTCGCATTCTCATTTCAGCTAAACTAATTTTCTGGACATATTTCTTAGTTGCCCTTCAGTCAATAGGACTATGAAGAGTAAAAAGACGACTACATCTAAGGGAAATGTACAGGCAACTTTTAATATAATAAGTAATGAGTTCAAGAAATATGATCCACAAAAGAAAAGCATGATAGATTCATGGGACCTGCATCAATCAGCTTGTATTACCTATGAGACTGACCATTAAAATATCAAGGAACTGAAAAGCAGCTCAAACAAATTAATAAACCATGAAAAAAATATTGGAAAGGATGTACCTCCAGATAATCCACGGTAACATGTCCAGTTCCCTGGTCATCCCATTTTCCATCATCGTTCAAGCGATAAACCTTCACGCGCTGAGAAGGTAAACAGAATCATTAAGAAAAATATTATAAAACTAATCGACCAATTTCCAATAATGAAATTTCTACCAACTAAACAGAAAGGAATTGGTAAGAATCATCAGTAAAATACCCTACAGGCTTGACCACATTTACTGTTTGTTTCTATATGGTAGTAACTGTCAATTAAGCACAGATATTAGGAGATTAAGCAAATACTGTAGAGCACATCAATATTTGATGCAGGGATGTGAAATAGGTTATAAAAGAAGATAAGGGAAGCTGTTGTTAAAAAAATGTACAGATGACAGAGAAGTACAAAACAAATTTCCAATTCAAGAAACATAATTCAATAACTGAAGAAGGTGAAGCATCAACAGAAAAGGCTTGACCATCAAACCCTATTGTTTTGGAGCTTGTTAACGAAAAAGGAGAACACAGGTTAATCAACAGCTAGTCTATATCATAAGGAACCTTGCATAGTTCTAACAAAAATGGAGGCCTTCGTCAAACTACAGTGAGTAGAATGGTACGAATTAAGAACACAGAGATCGGTACCATGCATAACAGGCATGATCAAAAAATTAAGTGGAATACATTAAAGGTGTAGTAAAGGTTTGTGTGTTCCTCGAAGCAAGGTTTATAAATGAGGTACCAGTATAGGATCATGATCATCTCATGCAGTTTCAGCGGAAAATCAGTCGCAGAATTAGGTTTGGTTACTCTTAGAAGAAATTTCGAAACTGTTAAATTTACAGTTAAATATAATGAAATGTTAAAGTTCAAACCAAGGTTCGCATTATCGGTATCATACGGTATTGGACCGTTCCTATGAGTATCGGTATCGGCGATATCGGCTGTTTCGGATCTGAGTATTGGGATTTATTTTGTATCGAAAAACAAATAATTGTTAATAAATTATTAAAATTTTGGAAGAAAAAAAATATTATATACATTTAGATAGAATTTTAAGTATTTTCTGTGTTGTTTCTTAGTGTAGTTTTGAAACTGAATGAAATAGTGGTCACATTTGCCGATTGGTTTACCTGCGATAGATAAGCTTTCTTCTTTTACATGGTTTTACAACGTTACTATGCTTTTACACCCTTGCTAATTGGTCGTTTTCATTCTTCTTCTTCTTTTGCCGAATTGACTAAAAAGAGGGGGAAAAATCCCAACTGTCGTTATCGGTCAGTATCGATATCAGTCAGTATCGAATTGGGAATGTCAAACCATATCGATATCGGCCGATACTGCAAACTATGGTTCAAACATGATCACAAATTACGTTTATGTAGCTTTATGTTGGTTTTGGTGAATGCATATTATTTGCGTGACTTTTGTGAAATTATAACATAAAAATGGTAAAAATAAAATTTAAATTGTCTTCTCTCAGTTCACTTCATAAATGGATAATTTTGGTAAGTTTTGGCCCATGGTTGTCAAAGCAACTAAGCAGTCCAGAGCGGGCGAGACACGTAAACGCCTAGGCACCACATAATCATGACATGAGTGAATGACATATAAGCCTTTAAGCTAAACATAGATTTACCAAAATGTTATGCAATAGATTTAGCAAAGTGTGATGAACTAAAAACAGCATTATGTTAAAAAAAACTAAATTATGCAAAACGTATAATTTTCTATCGGTTGCTGAATCTTTCTTCTTGAATCTCTGTTTGGTCGGTCAATAGACGATATGTTTTCCTCTCATGCATTTCTCTCACATCAATACATTCTGAATTTGGTGGTTAGACCCTAAGACATTGAAAATACTGTAGGGGCGGTCCTAAAAAAATAACTCGATGGCAGAATGAAAAAAATTAGTACCTCTTACTTTATCTTAAGTATGATAAATCAAATTTCTTATAAATCTTCCAATTATGACCTCTCTTCTCTACCCCTTTGCGCCTAGAACCGTACTAAAGCTTTCCGTCTTCCTTCTTAACCCAGGACGAAATGGCTGAGGTGCTATGCTAGGAAGCGAAGGACGGACAGTCCAAAAGTCAGTGAAATGTCCATGCCGTGTCGGACAGGTATTGGGCACAGGTATTGGGCACGATATACACTCCAAAAGCACACTATGACACACCAAAATCATCGCATGTGTCGTCGCGTTCGTGTTGTCTCGTTCATATCGATGAAACATGTCTGGGGTGAGGTTCCTACAACCAAGAGAACAGCTTCTCGACCCAACTGTGACCAAAATTATCTGGCCGATAAACCATCAGCTGCAACTAGAACTACCGAAAAATAGTTAGAGCTAACGAAAGTAAAACCACCCAAAAAAAACTAACAGTTACTTCCATAGTGAAGTACAAACCGACAGAAAATTAAACAATAGTAGTTGAACCCAAATAAAACTCGAAAAACGAATCTAGGGCATCAAAAAGCAGCGAAATTTCCCCAAAATAGCAAGGAACCCGAGCTCGTCGAAACCCTAAAAACCACTGACCTGCATGGAATTCGACGAATTGGAGACCTTCGGTTGAGTCCCCATCTCAGAGTGGGAAGGCGAGCGATTCGCCAGCAAGAAATCGAAGGGGTTCGCACGATTGGAGAGAGAAGCTAGTGGATATTCGAGAATTGGGGGGGAAAGCGCGGGAGCACTATGAAACCCTAGTGGAAAGCACTAACTGCCATTAACGTTCTGGAAACCCTCGTTTTTTTTTCTCTTTGTTCCCCCTTTCTCTCTCCCCTCGCTATTTCTCTCTCTCTCTCTCTCTCTATATTTCGGAGGCTTTTTCTGCGAGCCCTTGTGTGGAAATAGGACGGAAAGCTGGGAGGAGTTGTGGGCTGACGAAGTAGCCTTGGTCTTGGGTAAATATTACGGAATTGGCCACTTGCTAGTGGGGCAAAATTCAAAGGCAGTTATCGGGTCAGGATCGGATAGTGCTGGTGCCGGACCCGTTCATTCTGTCGGTCCAAGTTTTGGACCCGGACCGTACCCGTCTCAATTTTGGGATGGACTCGCGTTTTCTATGCTACAGAGAGACCGTACCCTACACTTTGCATACAAAACTGAGTGCATAATAATTTAAATTTTGAGTTATCTCTCACTAATTTTATCATAATTCAAGATAATTCCAGATAGCATCTCACTGAATTAGCATAATACATAAAATCTTTCACTTTTAACGAAAATCGTTAATGACTAACAGTCAACTCCTTTAATCTGCATAAATAATAAAAAAAAAATTGAGTTGTATCCCACATATTTTACCATAATTCATTGTGCACCCCACTTATTTGAGGGTATTTTGGTCAATATTCAATGTGCACCACACTTAAATGGGGGTCAAAGGAGTTGACTATTAGTCATTGACAGTTTTTATTAAAAATGAAAGATTTCTACATTATGGTAATTCGATGGGACACACATTGAATTATGGTAAAACATGTGGGGGACAACTCAAAAAAATTCTAATAATTTTTACTATTTTATATAGACTGATATAGTTGTTACCAATGCTCTAAATAGCGATTGAGGCGGCCGGCTAGACGGTCTCTCTTCGCATCGTTTTTGCAGTAGGCGGTGGAGTAAGCGGCCAACGGAACTTTTGTGGCATAGGCGAATGTGAGACGGCGTAGACGGACACCTAGACAGAGCAATACCCAACAAGATGTTTTAGCCAAAAGGTTCTGCAAGCATTATGAGCACTTTTACAAGATTAAAACTTCATAAATATTTATTCTACAACTTAGTTATGTATGAAACACCCTTAAAATATGCATATTATACACACACAAAAAAATTAGTGATAAAATAGTAAAAAAGATTAAAATGTATCAACGACCTAGACGACACCTACACGGTAGGCAAAATCTCTCTGTCGCGCACCCGTATATCGCCGTTTAAAATCTTGGTTGTTACACAGGCGCAAAGCCATATTACTTTTTAGTGAAATTATGTCTCAAATTAAACTATAAAATAATATATAAAAAATGACTACCATTAAAAGATAAAAAAAATTAGAAAAAATCTTAAAATAAATTAGTTCAGAAAAAATGTACAAACAAAATAAAACGTCCTTAGTATAATGTTTTAGTTGAATATGGAATTAACAAACAAAAGAAAGATACGCCATTGACAATAGCCTATAATGTGATGAAAACGTCCTTGTTAAGGATTTTTTAACTCTCTTTTTTATTGTTTTTTCTAAAACAGAAACAAACAAAAAAGTTCCAACGGCAACTCTTCCGCCACCGATCGCCGCTCACCTCCATTCTCATTTCATTTATCCCTCTATCTCCATCGCCTCCCCAATCCAACCATCCATCCAAACCTTTATTTTGAACACCCACTTAAACAAAATATGGCTTCCGGCACCCTCTTCAACCCCTCCGTCGCTGCTCTCCTGAATGTGTTGTTATCGCCCGCGAAATCACCCTCTTCAACCCCATCTTCGTCCACTCTCGTTCCCCCTCCCTTTACCCCTTCTATGCCATCATGCACCTTGTCGACGTCGGCATCACCGTCGACCTCGAGACTGCCCACTCCAAGGACCCCGTCCTCTCCATCGCTGACGTCGTTCGGTCCCAGAAGCTCGTCATTCGTACCATCTCCCACCTCCAGGCCCTCTCGGGAGGTTGTCACGACCCGATTCCGTGGAATCGTTGGGGCGTCCCCGAATCGTGACCGCCGTGCGGGCCTGGGGTTGCGCCCGCACAAGACTAGCGATATTTGCATAACGAGCACATATTCAGAGTACGCAGATAAATTGAAACACAGATTTGAAACATGAAAAAGTTCTCTTTATTGATATATGAACATCTATTACAAACTCTTCAACGAGTCAGCTAATTATCGCACGGGCTTACAAAAGTGTTGACTCAAAATGAGATAGCAGTCATGTACATTATATCCCTTTACTAAACTTCAAAATGATAGACCTCCGGACGGGATGACGGCCTTCCCGAAGTGCTGCATTGTGTATTGAGTAGCAAGCTCATTTCTTCAAGTACTTCAAAATGTGGTACGATCAGGATGCGCCTACAGCTGGACTGGATCGGGAAAGACGACTTCAGCTCCTCGCTCGGTTCTCCTTAGTGCGGGGAACCTGTTTCAACGAGGGTCAGTATGTCGAAACATACTGGTGAAGGCAAGCTAACCCAACTATACCAATCAACACGTTATTTTAATGAAGTATGCATATTATTTGTGGTCTTTCTATCTTGCCTTAGTTCATTTACAAGTAAGCAGCATATAGAATTTACTGAAATAAATTTGTCACCGTTCGGTGACTTTTACCTGTCCGTCTGAACCACATGCACAATACTTACCATGCCTTCCCTGCCACGAAGACACAAGTTAGTTTGCAACAGGTTTAAATACATATTACGATCACTGGCAAGAAGCCATAATGGACGAGTTATAGTCTTGAACGAGGATGGTATGCAACGAAAGCACATGAGGCGCTACACGCCATCCCGTTCGCACGTGAGACTATCGTGAAGTTCCGCCCGGATCGGTATCAGTGCCCCAGCAACCGTCCGTAGGAACCATTGACCCTGTGCATAAGTTGTCCGTGATCAATATCGTTCATGTTACGTTATCATTTGATGCGTTGAGGCAATATGAGTACAAGACAAGCAACATTGCATGATTTATTTTGCATAGTCTTCCTGACCAATTTGTAGCATGGCATGTTCTATACATAGCACAATTTATAGAAGAAGTATGCATTCTAACTAAAATTGAAGCATATGATGAACGTTATGAATGAACAAGCATGAATATAAATAACCGTTCCCAAGTTTAATTGACAAGCAATACAGTCCAAGTCTATTCCTTTTTATCTTGACATCTTTTAGTTATTACTTGGTATTGTCTGATCGGGACTACAAAAATGCAAGATTTTAAGGTGTGAAGACATGGAAGCAGGGCTAGCTAATCGGGATGATAGCCACTCACTTAGTTGGTTGAAAGGGAGAAAGAAAGATGCGCTTCAAGACTCCGCTCGTAAGCCGCCTACTGCTCGTTCACCTGCATTACGAACAGCTCGATCAATACATCTTACTTTCTTTCCAATCTCGGAATTGAAGTGCAGTTCAAGTGAACGAAAATAATGAAATCCATTGAAACCGTTCAAGGAAAATAAGCAAATACGAAAATCAACTCAAAGCACGAAAGCAACAAGCGATATCGAAATCCGAGGCAACAAAGATAACAGCGGAGAGGTCCCTCCTGACTCTGCCGCTAAGTCGATCCCGGGGGCACGGTCCTTTGAATATGGGAATCGATTCCGAAGAAACAAATCCATAACGAGGACGAGTTCTTGTTTTAATCTATCCCGATCGAACGATACCATATTGTATTTCTTAGCTGCTGTCACGTCCCAGTCACAAAATATCGAGGGACTAGACACGTGGCAATGGCCAACAACACACACCGATGGACAAATCCAATTTAATGGATCCATCGGGGCATACTTAAGCTGTAATACAATAATCAGGGTCTACTAATCTTATCCACGGAATAAATATAATAATATCAACAAAAGGAAATAAAACATCATCAGTCACAAGTAAATAAAATCGGGGAACAACCCGATATTCAAGTCTGTTACAATTGTTCATTTAAACAAGAATTTAAAGGAGTTTAAATGCCATTTAAACTAAGCATAGACAAAGATATTCAGGAGAAATCTTCTGCAATCACCTCGTCCTCGGTTCCTGGTTCTGCTCCTGCTAATGCTCCTATTCCGTAGACCTCGGGATATATCTCGTATGCTAATCCTGGGGACATAATCCGGATCCAGGTCCTCAGGGGACATAGCAAGGTACAAGAAAACTTATGCCAAAATAAATGCAGTGCAGCAATAAATGAAATAATAGGGTAAATATATAACCAACTAAGTGATATGCAAGTGAGAGTTTTAATCATACTCGGGCTGAGACTACTATAGGATCAGTGTCGGAGAAACCTATAGCAGTATTCTCTCGAAGGGCCAGAACTTGTGCCAAAGCTCTGTGTCAGAGACTAAGACACCTCCAGATGACAATATATATAATATAATCAGCCTTTGATATGGTAATACTCTCTCCACCCAATGTAATCACACGTCTCATATCCATGACACGCAAGATCAAAACTAATGCAGCAAGTCAGAATAAAATCTAAGCATGTAAAATGTATATGTCATAAACATGTATCCTATACAGAATCACCTTGAATATTTCAGGAAGATTCTGTCTCATGATTAGTGTCAGGTGTCCTGGGTATAACGTACTTGATATGGCAAGTACAAGAATGTAAAGGGTCACAATATCCATCCCTAGGTGACATTACACAACTCCGCGTACGGTGTTGGCACCCGACTATTAATCGGACGCTAAGTAAAGTCACACGGTCCAAGGTCAAGCATGCACAACAATGTATAAATAAGTCAAGGAAATAAGTAGCAAAACTGCAGGATTTGGCAAGGTACACTTGCCTGGGGTTCTGGTTCCAACTATAGCTCTGGTAGCAGCAGGATTTGCAGGTAGTGTCACGCCCCAGTCCCAAAAATACGTAGGACTAGGACACGTAAGCATGCCAGCCGCATGGATATGGCAACTCCAATATATGGAAACCAAATCCATACGTACGCTGTATTATGAATATCAAATCCACAAGTGGTAAAAATGTAATACTAGTCACAGGAGAAAATCTAAATCTCATCCACCAAAATCATATAGAAAGAAATAACCAGTATCTATGAAACTAGATCTCAACAAGAAGTATCTAAGGATGATAGTTGGGTGGAAACAAATCCACTACCAACTCAAATGGGAAAAGTAAATACAATATAAGTACAACTCACTCAAACAATATAAGTACCAGCTACCAATCACGGCTCGAAGGGAAGACATCCACGAAGCTTCTATATCCTTCCAATCTGCGCTCCTGTAAATACTCAAGAACAGGTACACCTGGCAGCGGACCAGGTCCTCAGAGGGACATAACAAGTATACTTAAACACATGCCAATAAAGTACTGAAATAAATATCCAATGGGTCGCCTAACCGTCTAAAGTGAATGCAGTTACGAACAACTTTCCCCACAAGTGAGCTATCTGGCTGAAAATCTGGGATTTGGCATGGTTCTCTATTGGAGATCCAGGGGCCTACAAAGGCACGACGACTTTCGAACGCCGGAGGCCCGCCTGATAATAATATAATATATAGTGGTCATCACCACCCGTATCTCCAGCGGAGAATTCGGGCGCACAATAGAAAAAAGTGTAAAGGAGCTCAAATGCGGTACTTGTTGTTCTCCCCACCCCATGCTCTAAGCATGTCACATCCATGACACGATTTGGTCCATAGCCTATTCTTAGTACCCTAGCCCAATCCTGCAACCAAACAAGGACAAGGATGGGACCTCCGTACTACAATAGGCTATGTCCATGGACCTCTAATAACTGCCAAGTCTACTAGCATGCAAAGTTTCTAACAACAGTTAATCCTAACGCACATCCCACACGTACCGATGATCAGTCAATACGTGCGTCCGTGATCTATATGAGACTCACAACTCGTGTAAAAATATGTGTCACAGTCAAATGAAACCTAATGGTGCTACATGATAATGGGGTAGTCTCATGAACAAGGTCAATGCAATACATAAATAAAAACCTATCGCAACGTCACCGTCGCGAGCATTTTATATAACAATTAAAATATATGAACTAAGGACAGAAAATAAAGATGCATGCAACATATGGAATATAAATAACAGTACAATGGCAAGGTATACTTGCCTGGCCAGAAGACTGCGATGTACCAATAACCTGCTCCAAAAGTCGCGCAGAATAAATCCAACATCCTCGGAGTACGCGCACGGGTACGATAGTGGGGTTGACGACGATAACGACGATGAGGGTGAGGACGCCAGAGATCATCAAAGTTCACAAGTAGTTCAGCAGTCCCTCTTCGACACCTTGTGTTCAATAATTATCTCAAATGTATTTGCAGTTGCTTCCTCGACATCATAAATAGCTCGAACAATCTGATCAGGATCAGAGGCATTTCTTGGAAGAGAACCTTCATTTTCATATTTTTTATCTTCTAAATTAAATGAGCTGCCGGTTCATTTATTTATCCAATTAAGCAACTGTTCGGCTGTTCTTCCATCATCAATGGATTGTATTTCATTATTCTGTTTCTTAGGATCCCATTTACCAGCTGAAACTTAATTGGAGGACCCCATAGCAGCATGGGATAACGGGACACTGAAAATCTATCACAAAGATCTGTATTCATCTGTGCTTGTCTGCACCGTCTACCCGTGTCATAACTATGATTCCAGGGTGCACTGCACCTGGCCCGTTGAATAGTCTTGCAACTTTCTCATAATGAAGCTTATAATTTCTGCAAGCAGGACACCAGTATGCGAAGAACTCGACGATGGCGAAGTCGGCGGGGGACTTCTTGAAGAAGGCCTCGAAGGTGGAACTGTTGAGGTCGACGGCGGCGTTGGCGCCGGAGAGAACTGGGACGTCGGTGATCGACCGGGAGTCGGAGCTATGGGACAAGAGGAGGAGGAGAAGTAGAGGCCGGTGCACTGGCGGGAGAAACCGGCTCCGGTCGAGAAGGGGGAGGAACAGGGAGCGGGCTGCGAGCAGTTCCGGCGGGGAGAACTCGACGAGATGGCTATGGCGGCGGTGGTATTTCGTCGAGGGTGATCGAAGTCCAGGGTCTCTGGCCGACGTGCAGGTGGAGAAGGAGGGGAGATGACTTCCGGCGAGTCGGGGTCAGCAGCGGCCAGACGGTCGTCTCGGTGCACACAGTCAGGCGCGGCGGCTCGGAGTACAGCGGGTGGAGAAACTGGGTGGAGACGAGGCGACGAGCGGTGGTCAGTGCTCAGGCGACGATGGGCTGCTCGTCAAGGGACAGGCGGGGTCGAAGGAAGAGTACTGCTGGTGGAGGACGGCGGTGTCACCGGTGTGTCTCCGGCGAGGTAGACTCGGGAGGAAGAAGGAGGAGAAGAGATTGGGGTGGAGAAGTCTGGGGTGGCTCGATGTGGAGGAGAAGATGGTTCAGCGAGTTGGGAGCAGCGGCCGGCGGGTTCCGGCGAGGGTGGAGGAAGAGTTGGGAGGAGGAAGAAGGAGGAATAGGGCTGATGGTGGTCGGCTGAGTTTGGTTTTGGGGTTGGGAAGAAAATAGAAAAAGGAAAAGTTAGGAAAAAGATATTATATACACATGTGGGAGAGGGTTGAATGTTTGACCTAAATTTGTTGGGCTTGGTCAACATCTCCTTGGGATGGCCTTGGGCTTGCTCTACAATCCTTGGAGTGGTTCTTGGCCTCACATGAGGATGTTGGGGCTATAATTTACAATTATTTAATTGCAAGGGTTGGATTAAAATAGGAGGGCGATGTTGCGCGTTTGCACATCCAGAAAAATTATGGAAAAAATCTATGTGAAGGGAAAATTGAGTTTCTTCATGAATTGTCCAATGATGGGGACACCTAAATGCATATTTGCATAAAAGCCCCCCAACAATTAGAAAATTGCACAAAGGCAAAAATTGGATTTAATTAATTAAATTGGAACGCGCACGATGTTCTAGAATTAATTAGAAGCACAGAAAAATAAAAAATAGGCGGAACAAAGGGTCTGGGACGTAGAGGGAACAGTGTAGAATATTAATAAAATTTGAGATGCACAGGCCGGGCAAGATTGGGTCTCCAATTATCGTAGCAACGGTAATGTGCACTACGCGATATAAATTAATGCATAGTTACATAATATCATGTTCTAATTCAAATTGGTTCAAACCAGCCCTAATTTCACTATCTAAGCCAAGTAGCCCTAATTTTGGGTGAGGGGGTTTACAGGTAGTTCTTCGATTGCTGAAATAAACATCACCATCAGATTCAAAAAATATCAAATAGCTAGAAACGCCTGTCCTTGAGTCCAATTTGGACACAGGGGCAAAAATGTCAGTTTCTGGTCAAAGCGGGGTCCACACGTGGGCCGCTTTGCACCGAAAAATGTGTCAGAACCAAAGGTCTCCAAATCCGTCAAACCCAGTGTCAACAAGTCCAGAATGATGATACGAACCCAACGGAACTTTCAGAATTGGATTTCGATGAGCCGATCACAAAATCACCTGTCAAGTGGAGCTGCGGGGCCTACGATACGCGATTTTGTCAACGTTCTCAGAATCGAACCAAACTTGGGTCACACGACCAGCGTATTGCTACGAGTCCGACGGTACAAGTTTCGTCTCGATCCGACATGTGTACACCAAGTTACAGCGAGATCTAGAACAGGCAGATATGGGACGTTGTCGGCGGATACGTGTTGATTCCGGTGTGCACGCACATCCAAATCAACTTCTGCGAAATCCTGCACGTCCATATTGTCACGCCCCGATCTCCCGCAGGCAATCGGCCGTTCCCGCTAGGCGGGATTCACCCTCGCCAGCGCTCCCGCGGAACGATCGCTTAACCCATCCGGGCGTGATACCGCACGAGCATGAGCCACGCCCGTGCAAGGCCATGGTTCATTGGCTGGCGGCAAGAGTTCTAAGCCACAGAGTCGCACAGATTGTCCGAGTGCAGCGGAGTTTAGGAACGCATAGTGATTCGATAACAGGTTCACATAGTCGACAAATATAGCGGAAGCATCGAAACAAGTAAAGTAATCTCTTTATTGATATGAAACATGTATTACAGGCGGCGTGTAGCCGAGATTACAAGTCGCTCAAGCCTCTCTCTCTGAAACAGTAAAAGCGTGCCAAGTGGCTACAACTGTGGAATGATTGTACAGGCGATGGTCAGGCGATGTTCACAACTTATGTCTTGTATATGTGCTTCAGTCCCGGATGCACCGTTGCAAGGCTTCAGAGGGAACTCCTGGCCTTAGCACGCACGAAGGAGGCGTTCGCACCGAACGAGGTTCTCCCGCACCCTGCATACAAACTGGTGGATTATCAGTACATTGAATGCACTGGTGGGGAAGCTACTCGCCCGCTCGACAAATCCAAACACGTAATACAGGTTCCGTGCACAACTATTAAGTTGTCTTTCTAGTTGCCTTAGGATCAGTTTCATGCAAACATTGAATAGCTTAACGTGTCGGGCAGTGCGCCGTGCGATGTTAGAGGAAACACGGCGAGACTTACCAACTTACCATTTCCTTCCCTGTCCAAGGCAAACATTGAGGCAAACATGTTAATTCAAGCACGGGCAAGTATAAGCATTCAGGAGGCAAGTATATGCAAGCACGAGGGTCATTTTATAATATTATCGTTCAGGTGTTTAGTCGATGCGATGCAATGACTCGCATGCGGATAGCCGCTCAGCGAGGATGACTTATCTATATGAACAGGAGTCGCTGGCATAGCCATAAAGGACCAGTGTAGCACATGAAAGGAAATGAATGCAACGCATGGATCAGGAGCGCTACAGATCATTCCTTCCGAGTCAGGTGGCTACTTAGTCTGTGAGCAAGAATGGCGTGAAGGATAAGTTCACAGGCGCTACACACCATTCTGCCCGAAGCAGGCAGACTAACAGGGGTTCCTGTCCGGATCAGATCGGCCCGGTGCCCCGGAGACCGTCCGCAGGAACTGAGATCAGGATAATCTCACTTGAAACAAGTTGTCCGCGACATGCAGGTCAGGGTCAGGTACAGGAACAAGTTCGAAGCAGGATATATATATATGAACAAGTTATATGTAACAAGTTTGAGTCAGTATATATATATATGAACTTGTTGTGGCAGAAACGTTGATTCAGTAGTTTGCTCCACGAGCTGTGATTCAGGGATACATTTATTCAGGGCGCAGATTCCCTGGTTCGGGAATTATCTTGGTGACCTAACGGTCCCGGATACTTGCAGGTTCATTCAGGCACGGAACGACTTCGTAGTAGTCTTCCGGGGTTTGGATGAATACAAGGCAACATGCAGGCAGACAAGCATGCGTTTCTAAGGAACGTAAGCAGGCACGTTGCTCGGACCCAAAGGTAAGCCGAGAAGTGAAATCGTTAGGGGATTTAGCATGCGAGGGTCTGAATACAAGCAGTATTTCATTTCCATGTTCTAGCAAGCAATATGAGTTGGGATTATTCCCTTAGCTAAGTGCGTTGGATTTATTAGCATGCAGGGGGTGATTCACCTAGCGACTAGCATGAATATTCCAGATTTTATGTGTGCTGGCTAAGCAAAGACAAGTTCACCGTAGCCACCCACCTTAGTGATGATTCGCCTCGGTAGAGCGATACACCTGAGCGAGCCTCTGAAAGTCCAAGCCGGATTCCTGTAGGGACAAGTCTGGATATCCTTTGCTTCTTGATCGAGGCAAAGCGGGTCGGGACAGCTGCACGATTGCCGTTTGAGACGGCAGTCCGCTTGAGCGGAACAGGGTGTTACACGTATCAACGACGCGCACATTTCGGTGAAGACCATGCACGACCAAGTCGTCCCGTTTGGCGGGGCGTACTCAGTTCCGGGGGAAAATGGGGTATTATTTTTTATGTTTTTGGATCGTGGTTCGCGATCGCCACAGGACGCGATGCACCGAACGGTTTGCACGAGCAACGAGAGGGTCACGTAGCCTACGCGTCACAACTGACGGAACAGAAAATGGGGCAACGAGGAGAGAGAACGGGTTACCTGAACAGGGCTACGTGAAGACCGAATTCTCGTGTCGGTGAGTCGACACGACACTACGACACGGTCAGTGTACTGTGCAGCCTAGGGTTAGGGTTTGCTGCTCGAGTCGCCGGAGCTGGCCGGAGCTTCGCTGGAGGGGCTCGCTGGGGCTGCCACTGGGGTAGGCGGAGGACGGCGAGGCAGGGACGGCTCAGGCGGAGGCTGTCCGGCGCCGGGGCTGCTGCTGCTGCTGCTGGGCTCGGGTGCTGGCCGGAGCTGCTGCGGGAGGGAGAACGGCGAGGCGGAGGCGGCAGCGCTGGAGGGCGGGTTCGTCGGGCGGATCGTGGCCGAGGGACGGCGAGGCGGTGGCAGGAGGCGAAGGGGGTTCTTGCAGCGGGGACGGCTCGTCGTGGAAGACGGCTGGGGCGGCTTTTATAGGGAGAGAGGGAGAGGCGGCCGGTGCGGGGAGGGGAACCGGAGCGACGGAGGAGCTGAGCAGCCGGCGGGCGGTTACAGGAGAGGGGAAACGGAGCGGCACCGTCGGTTACGCGGCGGGTGCGGGGGTCGAAGGAGAAGAGGGGTTTCGGGTCGGGCGGTGCTGGGTCGGGTCGGGTTGGCTGACGGACCCGGATCCGACCCAAAAACAGAAATGCGGGTTCGGGTTGAAGCGGGTTTTGGTCGCGGGTTTGACCCGGATCCGACCCGCTAAGGTTGGGTTTGGGTTTAGCTAAACCGGTCCGGTCCGGTTTGGTTTGGGTTGGTTTGGTTCAATTGAACCGGGTTTATTCAGGGTTTATTTGGTTTAATTAAAACTTGGTTTTTAGGGCTTTAAAAATGCTTCCGGGGTCCAATAAATTCTCGAAAAATTACCCTATGTCTAATTTTTCATTTTATACTAGAAAATATTATTTTCATAATATTTTAATATTATTTAACATTATTTAAAAATTATTTAAATACAAAATACCTAGGTTTTAATTCCAGAAAAATGTGAGAACTTAATTTTAAAAATTCCTGAAAAATCAGGGGGTTTACAGCCGCGCTCCCCGAATAGGAGGAACGGGGCGCCATAGAGGTGACATCTCCCTCCTCAATGATACTGTCATCTCCCGCGTCCGCGACCTCACCAGCTAGTAAAAAGAATACACCCATACTAAGGGCGCACGATGTAAGAAAAACGTCCTCACTAAAGACATTATTTTTTTGTTGAACCGGTTTCCGTCGGTTTAAGGTGGATTTGTAGAGGAATGAATGTATTAAATGTGAATTCAACCAATAAGCCCATAGTATGGACGTTTGGTTTCTTTGTTTGGATTTTTTAACAAGTTCTTTTTCCTGGTACAATATACTCCAATTTTATTTCTAATTTTTAATAATAAAAACTTAAGACTAAAAAATTAGTACACACACACACACACACACACACACACACACACACACATATATATATATATATATATATATATATATATATATATATATATATATATATATATATATATATATATATATGGCATAAAGATACTTTCTTAAGTCGAGTAATGTTATTAGGTGATGCAAATGATACTCACTGGAAGTCTAAATTTATTGATGGACTCCCTAATCTCTTTGCAGAAAGAATAAGGCAAGGATTGCGAAACCAAAATAATGGTATTATTCGTTATTCTAATTATACTTATGGTAATTTAATCAATAAGTGTATTGAAGAATGATTAACTTTATGTAATGACTTAAAGCTAAGACATCAATTAAAAACTCGGAGAATCTCTAAGAAAAGAAAACTGGGAGAATTTTGTGACCAATTTGCTATGGATACTTTTAAACCTCTTAATATAAAGGGGAAGACAAAAGTAAAAGAATATAAAGATTATAAGAGGCCTAAAAAATGAAAGAAATATTTTTCAAAAAGGTAAGATACTATTGTTAATAAAGACAGTAGAAACCCTAAAAAATGAAATCTTCTAAAAAGGGTAATATTATTAAATGTTATAAATGTGGAAAATTAGGTCACTATGCTAACAAATGTTATACAAAAAAGAAATTAGAAAAAATTGAAGATGAAGGGTTAAGAAATAATCTTTATAAACAAATGATTGATTCGGATTATGAAGAAAGCTCATCCAATGATGAAACTACTGATGATTCAGTTAAAGAACGTGATGAGAATTGCAACTTTAACGAATATGTTAAGAAATACTCCCCTGGACGAGCGCCTCGAACTGACTAAGGCACTGAGAGCCACGTCCGGGAAGAACTTCTCCTTGAAAAGCTTCTTGAAAGCCTCCCAAGTCAATCCCGGAACTGCTATCCGCGTATCCGTGCGGAACCAAGTAAGGGCAAGGTCGAACATCTGGCTGCCCGCTGCCTCTATCTGCATGCTGGCTGGGATCATCGCCAGCCTGAAAATGCCCTCTATATGCTCGATCCAGTCGTCGGCGTACAGGATCCCCTCTGTGCCGCGGAACTCCTTAGGCCGCATCCTCTGAAAATCGATGATAGTACCTGGCCTAGGATACTGAGCCTGCTCTGGCTGTGGCTGGATCTGAGCCACTCTGTCGACCGCTGTCATAGCTACCTGATGAGCATTCTCAATGCCCATCCTCATAACATCTGTCTGGCGGTGCTGCGCATCCATCATCTCTCGAAAGAATGCGAACAACTGCGTAGCATCCACTGGCGCAGGCGGTGGTGGAGGAGGTACCACCGGGACAACTGGGGTGGCTCTCGGATCAATGGGAGTAAGGGGATCTCCGAGAGAAACTGACGCTCCCTCAACCGCAGGAGTGGCGAGTGGAGCGGTAGCGGCTGCCGGAAGTCGAGCAGGTCGAGAGGTGGCAGACCTCTCGGTGGCAGCTGCGGGGCGGTGCGCTGAGATCTGGTCTTCGGAGGCATCCTGAACACAGATCAAAAGAAGTCAATATAGTGCATGAAACGATAACATCAATGAAGAACAGTAATATTACAAAAGAAACAATTTCAGAAAAATTAAAGATAGCAAAAGGAAGTAGGAAGGGTCCTAGTTGTGATTGAGCACACTCTCTCTCAGCCTATCTCCTATATCCTATTGCAGGTAACCCTAAAAAGCAGGCCTGCATGGGCCACCACCAAAAACGTGTCACGACCCGCACCCGAAAATTGGGCATGAGCCGTGGGTACGTCCAGCCTACGCTGCAGAATCGGCGGTAGAACGCTGTAAAGGTCCGTTCTAGGTCAACCATATCTATCTATATCTCACAGAAAAATCCGGCATGACCTCTCCAAAAGGAGGGCAAAACCACGCAATATATATATATAATCCTCTCCCAAAGGAGGCAACCACGCAATATATATATATGAACTCTCAATCACAAAATATAGGGAAAGAAATAAAGCACGATATGATATAAACAAGGAAACAGAACCAAGAGAGCAAGACAATCCAAAATAATACAGTCCAAGTCTACAAATAGCTACAACATCTCAAGCAACAAAAGAATAAGTACAGTCATCCAAAATAAAATACTGGGAACAACCCAGGAAACCCACCTAGCTAACTAGGATGCTATCGGCGTCTCCTTGGCGCACTCCTCCTCGATCACGGGGTCACAACAGTCGGCAACACCCGAACCACACGCCCCACTCACGCCCAACGACCCCGACACTCACCAATACCCTAAAATATATAAAATATAACTCGAAAACTCTAGCACACACTCCCCGATACTAACCCAACGCGCGCACAAGCCCGAAACGAGGAAACCAAGTCGAAATGGCCGTTCGGTTATTTCGACGAACACGTGGTGCGCGGCTCGGAAAACCTCCTGAAACGCACACCAAACGAACTCGGAATCGGCCCAAAATTCACCCATGCGCTCTACACGATGTCTAGATCCTAGAAAATGTGCTCCCGCATCGATTCTAGGTCCGTGGTGGAAACGCACACGCACTTAGAATCGGCGACGATGAAAAGCCCCAATTTCGCTCGAAATGTCCGTTTCTCCGCGACGCGGCTTCCCGTGTCCGAACGGAGACACACACTCACCCTCTAGACACCCGACAACGTCTACCTAGGTCCATCTAACCTAGGGCATCACCCAAAATTGGGCCAAATTCGGATTCCATCCGAATTTGACACAAAACCTAATGTCAAAGTCTCTAAACTCACCCAAACTAGTTCCAACTTCCTCCTACGGGTAGGGTTAGGATCTATGAAGGTTCTACAATACTAATTACACTACACAAAAATAATTAGGAAGGGAAAAGTTAGGTTTTACCTCTTGGGAGTTGGAATCCCAAGGCCAAAGTCTCACAACCCCTAGAAATCACCTCCCTCAAGCTCCAAGCCACCAAAACTAGCCTCCACACAAAGTCTAGGCTCCACACATCTAGGTTAGAGAAAATGTAAGGTTAGGGTTAGCTTAAGGAAGAAGGAATGAAAGAAGAAAGAAGAAAAGTGAAGAGGGAACTCACCTTGGAGAAGAAGGAAGAAGGAAGAAGAAGTGGAGAAGAAGAAATGAAGAAGAAGAAGTGGAAAATGAAGAAGAATACAAAGAGGGGGGGGGGGGGGGGCTGCTGCTAGAATCGGGAATGGGTAGGTAGGGGCCGGCCACAAGTCAATTAAAGGGGTCTCCAAAGTGGCAAATGTCCAAAATGCCCCTCCGAAACTCGGTTTTGGGTTCCGGGGTCCAAAAACACTCAAAACTAACTCCAAATCTCTCCCACTAACCTTCTAAAAATATAATAAATAAATCTAAGCCCCAAAATAATTCTCACAAGGGTGTGGGCTGGGTCGGACATGGGTCCACTAGGGTATGACATGGGTCCAGGCTAGCCAAAACCCTAAAACAATCATTACAAAAATAAAATAAGCACTAAATAAATATAAATATAATTAATTAAATACAAACCACTATTTATCAAATTAAAAAAAATACTCTATTTTCTAGAATTGGGTAGTGACACGATTCGACATATTGATTATATTGTTCCAAATAATGGATTCGTAAAATCTTATAAATTACGAAAACTTCCAGCTAAAGCATTAAAGTTTAGCTGAATATGGAATTAACAAACAAGAGAGATACACCCTTAACAAGGGCGTATAATGTGATAAAAATGTCCTTGTTAGGGCGATTTTGTTACTTTTTACCTTTTTCAACTCATCATTAACAAATATCAACTTTTACTTCTTATGACTACAAAAACTTCTTATGACTACAGTAATACTATGCAAGCTCAAGAAGGTGTTTCTGTAAAATCCATAACCCTGAAAACGTATTATTATGAGCCAATTAGAGAGAATATATTTTATTAAATTTTATTTTGAGATATTTGAGCACTTAAAGGATTTATAAAGCCATTATAAAATTTTCCAAATTTATTTCATGAAGGAGATCCTTTGGGCAGTTGCTAGCTTAACCGTATACACCAATCTAATTTTTAGAATTTTCTATATATATATATATATATATATATAATTAGAATAAAATTCCTATTGGATCTCAACCGAAACCCAAACCCGCAACCCGTTAACCATCACCCCGCGTATACTTCTATGCGCGTAAACAGCAGCAACAGTAACAAAACCACCACCTATCTTTTTCTTCCTCGCGTAAACTCTTCCTTTCACCCCCCGCGTATACTTCTCCGCGCGTAAAACCCAAACCCCAACCCATTAGGTGAAGAAAATATCAGCAGCAGAAGCAAAACCCAATTTTACTTTGCTTTGCTTTCCCACACGTGTAAGCTTCTCATTCCACCGCTCCTTAACACTAATATTACTAAACACCCCTCAACCGAAACCAAAACCAATGAAAAGAAAGAAACAGCAGCGATAGTAGTTTTAGTTTTCTTAAACACTAAGTTTCTCCACCGCCTCTTATTCTCTATATATATCCATGCAATACA
This sequence comes from Iris macrosiphon, assembly GCA_036927795.1. Taxonomy (NCBI): domain Eukaryota; kingdom Viridiplantae; phylum Streptophyta; class Magnoliopsida; order Asparagales; family Iridaceae; genus Iris; species Iris macrosiphon. The sequence continues at coordinate 16,981,087 of JAYESA010000019.1, read as the reverse complement.
CCCCAAAACCCTAAACCTCACTCCTTCAACTTAATACTGTTGTAGACGCTTGCACTATACGGATCTCTTACTTGGCAAGTATACCTTGCCAAATCTTTACTGTTTAAATTATAAATTGTTGCATGTTATCCTGTTTCAATATACATATAACTGTGTATGCCCGAGACTGACTCGGGTGAAGTCGACAAATATGTCGATACGTAGTGTATCTGACTTAGACATTAGCAGACCCACCTGCAGATGCGAGGGTATTCTGATATCCTCCTAGACCCTGACATTGGTACACGCATCATGATTGCAACTCATGTTGGGATGCGGGTTTGCGTACTCGATTAGCTACCGGTGCGTGGAACACACATCACGGTTTAGCACGTAGTCAGGATTATCTAGAAAGTTGTGACTTGGCATATAGTTACGTGGTATGCACGTCGTGTATTCGACTTGTATATCCGCATTGGGCGGGGAAGACAACTAGTAGGCGTATGGGACACCCACCTCCTTTATTGCAGATACCGCACTCTTCGCAGTGATACGGACGTATATATACTTTGCAGATACCACGTCCCTTAGAGTGTTGGACGTTATATATATACAGATACCTCATTCTTCGGAATGATGGACGTTGCAGATACCACACTCTAGAGGACGTTGGACGTTATGCCTACGCCTACCCATACGTACCAAGGTTGTCTTCACACTTGCATACACTTAGATGGTTAGCTCACCCTTTATTTATTCATTATTTATATATGGCATGCTTTTATGTATCTTGTTATGTCCCACTGAGGACCTGGTTCCCTTCCAGATTTAGATGAGGCGTACTATCCCACGGTGTACGGACCTGGGCAGGAGACGAGGTACGCGTCCGAGGAGGAGCTAGAGGTGCTGCCATCCGAGTTCCTCCGATCTTGGGTAGACTTGCCATTTAGAGCTGGAGCCTCTTTATCTAGATAGCCGATGCTCTAGTCAAGTTATATTCAGCACTCTTATTTTAGTTTTTGTAGTGGATTTGTTCCTACCAGACATATCGGGTTTGTACTATGATATTTCAGACTTAGCACTTATATTCCAGTACTTATTTCAGTGTTCCTTGATATATTGTGGATAAGATTAGATATTACCTGTTATATGCTAGTACTAGACTTGTTAGTATTTTAGGACAGCGTAGCACGTCTCTTTGGGTCTAATAAATTGGGTTTTCCTTCGGAGACGTGTCAGTTGGCCAATGCCACGTGGCCTGGTTCCACATAATTTTGGGACTGGGGCGTGACAGTTTCCTCCTAGATTCTTCGACTCTATGGAGTATTTGCCAATTCATCTTTCCTATGAGGCACGTGTTGGTGGTCCTGTCGGTTATCGGTGGATGTACCCATTCGAGCGGCATCTGAATCACCTAAAGATAAAGGTAAAAAATAAGTCACGGGTTGAGGGCTCTATTTGTGAAGCTTATGTTCTCGAGGAGATTACAAACTTTTGCTCGACGTATTTTAAACCTTATGTTGCTACTAATAGAACGAGAGCTCCGAGAAACAACGACGGATATCAGGAATCTAATGATGCAATACTCAAAGTATTCAATGCGTCCGGAAAGCCTTCGAAAAAAATAAAGAAGAGATATTTGAATGACGATGAGCTAAGGGCTGCTTAGTTGTATATATTACTCAATTACGACGAGGATGAAGTGGAGAAGCTAGAGGGGTAAGTAATTAATACGTCTACGTTTACGTCATCTCAATGTAATAGTATAAGCTACTATTATTCTACTAATCAGCGGTTGCTTCATTATTTTTTAGCACATATAATGATGAGTTGAGGTCGGTTAGACCCTACATAACAGACGAAGAAGTAGAACAAGAAATAAGATACTATTTTCCTTCTTAGTTGAGCGCATATGTAAGGAGCTTGGTAATTACTTTTTTTTTCTCCATTTGCACAATAAATAACTTACTATCGCTACTTTGATATTTAGGTCGATCGTCTAATAACACTCGAGACTTAATCTTTTAGAACTCTAGCCAAGGGACCAACTGCCGTCAAAATATGTCCAATTACTGCCGTCAAAATATGGCCAAGCTAGAAATACCTTTGACGTTGACGAAATAGCTTATCAGGAGGACGGGCTACCTCTTGTAACAAATATTGTAGATGTGGACTCAACGGAAGTTACTCATTACACAAGTAATAATATAGAAGATGTAGAATTATCCGAAGAGGAAGACAAAGACGAAGTAGATGAAAGTGAAGATGAGGAGGAAGAGGAAGAGGAGGACGAGGAAGGCGAACAAGATGAATTTTCTGAAGATGATTGAAAATAAAATATTTTGCCTGTAGAATACTATATTTTGACTGTAAAATATACTATTTTGACGAAGATATGTATTATATTTTGACTGTATAATATACTATCCATTTAGACTTGTGACACCACTAGTTATTTACTGTGCAATTCTATGAATGCTGTGAGCTATGCATATCATTTTGACTGTAGAATGTACTATATATTTGTGTATTAATTTCTTTATTCATCATATGTTGTTATCAGGTATGACAGGACGACGCGGAGGGTTCGGCAGGTCCCGAGGTAGACAGAGTCCTCCTCCGGTACTGCCTACTGTTGGTTCTGGATCCTCGTCGCCTAGTACTCCAGTATATCGACCAGTCACATCTCCGATTGCGACGACGTTACGTGACATCACTCCTGGGATGAGTAGTTCCAGGCCTGAAAGTACTCCCTCGTCCAGCGTTCCTTCTGCTGACGGAACCATGGAGACAGATGAGCATATGGAGGAGGTCAAGCTGACGTCGTCCCAACATCAGCTAGATCCTCCATGCGCACCTCCGGAGGAGACAAGGACAGAGATTTGGGCCGAGGGTACAAAGTAAGTCAATTAGATGGTTTAGCATCATATATATCGTATATTTCTTTATTCATCATATATTAACTTTTTCGATAAAAATAATTATCTCTGTATAGATATCGTCCCTCATTGGTACAGAGACGTCTGGGCCGCTTTCTGAGGAACAACTATGGTTGCCCTTGGATCAACTACTCTGAAGCTCCGGAGGAGAGGAAGGCGTTCTCGTTTGGGCACTTCAAGGTAAAAGTATATTATATCAATCCTCTAATTTATGCATACTATATAACTTACTAAATTACTTATTATAGCAAACGTATTTCTATCCTCCGCACCGAGCCGAGTTGATCGAGCAAATGTTTCCTGCCATTGCCGCCAAGCTTATCCGTGATGCTCTGGATGACCAGAAGGCTCGTGATCGCGTTAAAAAACTGATCCAAGGGTTGGATCACGCTTAAGCAGTGGACTGCGATGAGGGCTAGATTCGATGATCCGAGGTACAATGAAAGGTCTGAGAAGGCCAAGGCGGCTAGGCAGAAGGCAGCAAAGTGGTATGGTAGCTCGATTTCGATGACATAATATTTTCGTCATTTGGTATATATTTTTTTCCAGATATATTATTTTAATGCAAGTACGATAAAATGGTAGTAGGAAAAAATATTTAATTTTAGTACTAAATAATATATTTTTAATAGGTACAAAGGGGTGAGGATGCAAACATGGTGACCGTCTTCCTGGCCACTCATCGAAAGGGCAAAACTCTCATTGATGAGAGGTCCTCGCGGACCTATGTAAGTATTACTTTACTTTGTGTTAATTTTAATATAACTTAGGCAATTATCGAGTATCCAAACTTTTATAGGCCGAGTATCTTAGGCTACGTGAGCGGACGACTGCTAGTGCACCTACAACGGGAGGGGCTGGTACTTTCTCACAGACCTCTCCAGCTCCGTTGGCGGACGAGCTGTGGGTGACCGCCACTGGTGGTCTCCAGAGGGGTACGTACTACGGTACGGGATCCTATGGCGCCCTTGTTGCGACGCAGTCATCTAGGGCCTCCCGACAAGTGCGCATTCTCCACAGCCCTCGCAGTCATCGACCTGAGTCCAGGAGGCCGTTGATCGTCAGATTGCGTCTCTTCGTAAAAAGTTGCTGCGGAGGATGGAGGAGCAGCCCTTGTCCCAGCCGCAGGCGGACGATGCGACGCTCATCGAAGATTTGATATGCTCGAGCGCAACATCATGGAGCTCCGGGATATGACAACTGATCTTAGAGCGTCGACAGAGCGCAGCGTGACGGAGCTGCATGCATCATAGCTGTCCATGGGTGAGAGGCTGACGATGATGCATGATTCAATGGTTCATAGCAATACGAGGCTGTTATCTACCATGGATTCATACAACCAGCGACTAGCAGAGTTGGAGCAGATATGTCCTCCTGGTGCGCCTACATCGACACAGACTCCACCGACGTTACTGCCTCCTCCATCGACATCGGTGTCGATTTCACGGTAGCAGTATGATCTGTTCTTATCCCTCATTCGCTCCGGTGGTCATCCTCCTGCAGATCCGCAGTAGTCCTAGTTAGGACCGTTTATTGATTGTTTGTGTTTCAGACCTATGATATTTGGTCATTTATGAATATTCTTTATTTTTGAGGCATCCAGACATTATTTCTTGTATTCTTTAGGATGAGCTTTCAGACTCAGTTGTGTGGATATTTGATGTATTCTTTACGACGCAATTTTCTACTGATTCGGGTTTTAATCTCAATATTTTGTTTTCTTCAAATTTTATTATATTATTTATATTAAATGTATGTTAATTTATCGGTGTTGAGTGTTCAACAGAAGGAGGTCGGCGAACCCAGCAAATTCAACGGAGGGTTGCTCCGGGTATATTTGTACAAATTATGAATTAATAAACTGCAGGAAGAATGGTTTGAAAATAATTTAATATTCATTTTTTTTATTTTTTCAGTATCTTTAGCGACGTTTTGCGACGTTTAGCGATGTTTATATACATCACTATAAACGTCGCTATCCACGTCGCTAATTTAGCGACATATAGCGACAAAAATACACGTCGCTAAGTTAGCAACGTTGCGTCGCTAAACGTCGCTAATATAGCGACGCATCTACGTCGCTAGAAAACGTCGAAATAGCAACGTTTTTCCTGTCAGCGACTAGCTTAAAGGCGACTTCACCAAAACTTTGCTACCGACGTCGCTAAAACTATTTAGCGACGTTTTTTGGCCATTTAGCGATGTTTCTTTACGTTGCTAATTTGACTTATTCTGGTAGTGTCCCCAACCAAATTGTGGCCACGTGTCCATTTGACAAAGTCGCGCCTACACAGTTGAGAACTGCCCAGATACTCAGCAAACAATAAAATCCCAACAAATGTTCACGTGACAGTGGAGCTCGGATTCCCGTGCACAGCTGTAGCACCCTTCTGTTGAGAGGGAACATGTGGAAAACCTCTCCACCCATGCGGCCCAAAATCCATGCGGCCACAAATATGACTATAAATAGTAGGGTACCATACCGATGCAAAAGGCTGGCTATCTGTGAATCAACAACCAAAGAAGAGAAAAGAGATTCCGCATCAGATCGTCCATGGAGTAAAGAGAGTTGCTACACCCCTAATCCTCCATCGTCATCCCCCAGAAAATAAATTTGTACTTAGATTGTCTCCTAGGACACTTCTTGGTACTTTCTTAGTTTTTTAAATCAAATCCAGTTTTATCAGTTCTCGTTTTGACATTGAATGGCAAACACGGTGGCGACTCTGTTGAGGACTTCCTTCTTCTCTGTTGAGAAGTCGGCGACGCAATCCGATGCGGCCAAGCTCGGCTCAACACAAAAGATGCTGGTGGTGCGCTTCGACCAGCAAGTGTTCGAGAAAATGCTCTCCGGGTACAGCACGAGTCCTTCTCCGAGGTAAGCAGAGCCCAAGAAGACCCACTGGACGAGGGTATCAAAGGTCGTTGCGCCTTACCCAACTACGGAGCATGCGCTCCCCATCTCTCTCCCAACCGCAGGAACCGCACATCATGCAACCATTGTCTGTGCGACAGCCTCTTCCAGCCAAAAGGGGGCTCCCTACTCGAGGACCCGCAGAACTTGAGTGGCCAAGGCCGTTGCGCCCCACCCAACTGAGGAGCAGACGCTTCCAACCTCACTTTGTTGCCAATGACGGTTGTCAGACGAACACCCATAACGTTCGTATCCATTAATTTGAATGATTCAAAACAACGGTTAAGATTAGATGACTTAAACAAGATCCAACGGTTGTAAACATAGGGATGCTTGGTGCATAATATGTGGAATATATATATATATATATATATATATATATATATATATATATATATATATATATATATATATATATATATATATATATATATATATATATTGGGGGGGTTTAATAGCAATTAATTCTAATTAATACAACACACTATTAATTAACATGCATACTAATTAATACATTCATGCATGTAAATTTGGCATGCATTTAAATCTGAATCATTCATTTAACATGATGTACGACTGCGATTGCGTATTTTTTTAGATGTCAAATTATATGTGTCACATGATTCCCTGATATATATATATATATATATATATATATATATATATATATATATATATATATATATATATTACCCCCCCAATTGCTAATTACTAATTAATTACTAGGATATTTAATTTGACATTCATGCTAATTAATACGAACTACTCTATCAAATCTGAACCATTCATTTAACATGATGTGCGACTGAGATTTCGTATTTTTTTAGGTGTCAAATTGTATGTGTCATCCGATCCCCACCCATATAGAACCAACCGGGTGGTTTCATATTATGGAACAACCTTATATTATATGGATTGGATTGAGATTGAGATTGAGATTGATTGGATGAGATTAAAAGGTGTGGATCCCACCAGCTTTTAATCTCAACCATACAATCCAAATCTAACCAATATAACATAGAGTGGTTCTATAATATGGAACCACCCGGATGATTTTAGATCAATTCTATATATAACATAGGGTGGTTCCAGCTGAAGATTTGCACTTCTCTGCTGATATATCATAAACTCTCTATAATGCCATACATCACAACAAAGATTTTTTCCCAAAATTGTAAGGTTCAACAAAAGTTATATGGTAAATTTTGGAGGACGAGTTAAAAATCTATGTTGCATGAAAATGGACACATATAATAAATATTGATGCCGGATTATGCCATTTTCAAGTAAGTTTATATATAGTCATAAATATGGGCACGGATGCAGACCATTTTCCCTTGTCTTTTGCAGAATTGCTTCATACGTGATGAAATACCAAGTGTACAAGTACTTATTTTTTCAAACCCCAAGTTCCAGTTTACTTTATTTCTATGTCTTAAGTTTTAGGCAGTACATTCCTAAATGTCTCCTCTCATCTAACTTATTGCATTATAAGTCCTGCAACTATAATAATCTCGACATACTTTTGTTGCATAAAACTAGGTTCAACTATACCAAAACCATAGTTCCAGTTTTATTTTTGTTCACAGTTTGAAAAGCCTGGCATCCTTGAGACTATTGAAGATATCAGCAATGGAACAAATACTGGCAGTCACGGAGACGAGGCCGCAAAAAATGGTCAAGCAGTGCAACATAAACCATCTCAATGTTCTTTGACCGATATCCCTTCCTGAGCCATATATGCATGCTCAATGAAAAAAATACTATCAATGGACAAAAGCTTAGAGTCCCAAGAAGGCCCAGTACTGCATTGAAGAAGGGCAGCAGCATCGACACCAAGGTCGTGAAGACGATCAAGATTGATCGTGCGACCAGCTTTGACAACGTGAAGCTTAAATGAGTACTTTCTGAACCTTTAGTTGGTATTCTAAGAGTGTACAATGGCCATCAGAAAACAGACAGGAATACACAATCTATCTCCGGGGTTCCACTTGCGCTATGCTGGCTCCTTAAGTGGGCAATCAACCATGAGGATCATGGTTCACATAAACAATATTGCATCAAACAAGCACACAAATTCTTCCATATCTAAATAGTAATCATGTATAACATCATTCGTGCATTAGGAGAATTTTATACATTAGGATCACCTATTGGGATTACGTAGCAGTTGACAATAGGATAGGCATGCACAATTTGGTGCATGATGGGATATGGCCCATATGGATGTAAAGTCAGGATAGTTCCATGGCATTTCTTCCTTACGTACATGCATGTAACCATCACTCGTGATGGCACTACCAAATAGTCGAGAACATTTTGCTAAAGAATGTGGACCGAAGTTTGCCCTAGTATTGGTCTGGTCAAACTTGGGCTGGATCAGCCAGGCCCGATCAATATTCCAGATCGTCCTAATGGATTGTCCCCTCCCAGACGGCAGGCTGATCCAATCAGAATATGACCCATTTATATAATAATTGGGCCAATCTAAATAATTCGAACGTCAGGCCGATCTCATATGGATTATGGGTCGAACTGAATTTGAGATTTAGGCTAAAAGTTCAATCATGACCAGACTACTTCTCATGACTGACCTGACCCCACTATAAGACTCGTCTCACTGTTCTAGTATACGTACCCGATATACACGTATTATATATGTATAACTTGTTTATTGTTTAATTACTTACATCTTGCTTTATGTCATTCATGCATTATTTAGGTTATTTTTGTAAGTTTTTCTTAGTTGTATGATTTGAACCGTTGGTCCCTTGGTTTTCTTGGGTGGCTGTGATGAACCCGGGTGAGGGGCATGGATTATGATCCAATGGGCTACAATCAATCTCTTGGCTTTGTAAGCAAATCATTTCTCTTTCCTCCACTTTTCTTTTCTTTTCCTTTCTCTTTCCTTCCTCATTTCTTCTCCAACAGAGAGCAGCAAACGAGCTTAGCCTTGGTCCTAGGTGACCTTGGTAGTGTTGGTATTAGGCTATAACTTGACCGTAGGCAAGTATATCTTGCCAACCGAAGGAACAACCTTGGATCTTGCTTTGATTCTTAGTATACATTTTTTTTTATCATTTGATTGATTTTATTTTTGGGTAATACTTAGAACTTGTCTCATTGATGATTTTGTTTTACTTGAATTAGATTGCTCATGGAGCCCGAGAACAGCAAGTCAGAGAATGCAAAGTTGGCCTGAGAATGCATATAAAAAGTACGCATGGAACCCTTGTCTTATAGCGAGATTCCAGTGAGCGCACTTGTGTGTGTTTCACAAATTTGTCACTACCGGCATACTTGGTGAAAGTGCGCCAAGTTCATAGCTTGGGTACTTTCATTTGTCCACCTAATGATAGATTTATGCGCCAATCCCCCGGCTTGCGCACTTCTATCATTGTGCGCCAAGGTCCTAGAAGTGCACTTTAGTATGATTTGTGCGCCACATTTTTCTCGGAGCACTTTTGTATAAAAGTGCGCCAGAACTGCCCAAATTAGTGATTTGTGCGTCAAAACTATTTTTGGCAATTTGTGTGTCAAAACTCTTTTGGCCATTTGTGCGCCAATACTCGTTTTAGCCATTTGTGCGCCAATAATGATTTTTGGCCTATTGTGCGAGAATGTTATATTCTTGCCTGATTTTATCCGCCAACCCTGAATTGATGATTTATACGCTTGTATGCCAGTATGCTCTTTAATATGTTTAACTCTTGATGATTCTCTCGTTCTCTTTTATCCCGTTATTTTAGTTAATCCTGGTTATTTCCTGAATATGACATTCTTGATATTGTTCTTGATTTTCTGACATGATCTAGTGATTATACACTATAAATGAACTCCTGAATCCTGATAATGTACTGATAATCCTGACACTGTACTGATAATCCTGATATTGTACAGTAACCGTGATACTCCAGATCCTGATAGTGGCTCGAGGTAGCGCAACATCCTGATACTCCTGATCCTGATACTCCTAATAGTGGCTCGATGTAGCGCACTCCTTACTTGAGAATTTATGTAACTGTCCTGATCAAGGTTATTATTAGCACATGTATTGCATATCCCGTTGTTCCCGTAGTTGATTTTAATTATGCTTGTCAAGCTATTATCCTATTTTACATCATGTCTAAGGCAGATTTTTGAGCACCACAGTCCTGAATCCTTGATAATTGTCCAGGCTAATAACTAGAATAATAATCTATAAAGTATATAGAGAGATTTTTTGGCTACATGCAATACAGGTATCCCAACAACACCTGATGGATATGGAGCTCTCCGTCGTGAGAGGTACAGTTCCAGCACACCGACGAGTGTTGCACTACCAGAAAAGATAAGAAATGATTATACCTGATAAATCTATACTATGTACCCATTCATCTGGATAACCCGGATAGTCTGCAGGACATGTGGCTGTAAGAAATCTCAAACTGCATGTGTTAGTAACTAGGAATGTGATAACCCTAGTTAGCTAATGATAGCAAGCCCTAGGACATGATTGGCCGTGATTGTTTGATTTCCAGTCTAGTCTAGTCCTATCCTGATTTTATTAACAACTGATCTAGAGATGGTAACCGGAGTACTAATTGTAGATGCCCTTGTTTAATTACTACTGAACTATTATTTTACCCGTTGCACTGTTTAACTATTACTTTACCTACTATTCTTACTGATTTGTCTCCATGCTGGTTTTAGTTCATAAGTTTTGCTCCCTTGTGATACTTGCTGTTTTGGGGTCTGACCCCACTGGTTTTGTATGACCAAATTTTGGAGCATGACCGCATGATCTCACGTACTTATCTCCTCAAGATGGTGAACACGAGGAGCACCCTAGAACATGAGTGGGTTTCTTCTTCCTCACCCAAACAATACCAAACAAAACAATCATTCAAATCAAAATTCTCACTATAAGCGACATAACCAAGGTAACAAACATAAATTTTGTTCGATAACTTGTTTCAAATCCTCATCATAATCACTAAAAATAAAATTTATATGTGCATCCATACCATAAAACTTGATCGTGGCTCAATCATATGCCCTATAACAAATTTCATATTTTGGTCCGCAAACGTGAAAATATTTATATCAGTAACTGCAAAATAGAATATTTTACCTAGCGACGGCATCAACTGTATCAAACCCCCTAAGAATTTACACCCCAAAAATTAGTTCACTGAAACCATCAATAATGACATAAACAAATTTGATTGGTACATAAAGCATTTTTTTTAAAAATAAACAAATAAATAATTGATAGCATACCAAGATTAACCTACTTTCCACCATCCCTGACAAAAAAAAAAAAAAAACAGAAGAAAAAAAAAGAAAAAAAATGGTTTATTATAATGTAGTTGTTCGGTTAAGTTAAAAAGAGAGAAAATGGTGCATTATAAAAGATAAAAAAATGTTACGGTAATTTAAAATTTTAAAAGATATCATCCTACAAGACATTTTTATCCTCACATAAATATTATTTCATAGTTTAAAATATATGTAGAATATATAATCCAAATACTTCTGGTATTTGGATTATATAATAGTATAGATGTTGTCCTAGTTTCATTTGTAGTAATCGAATAATAGATTTTATTTGAAAATTATTATTTTTAGTTTCTAGAACCTGAAAAGAATCTCAGTTTCCAACTTTCAAAGTTTTGGACAGCCAATTTTGAGTTCGGTTCGAGCATTCGATTGATTTGATTCGATTCGGTTTGATTCGATTCGGTTCAATTTTAGCGTTCAACAGTTGAACCGGATATCCAAGGCACACCAACCACCTCTAGCAAATCCCACGTGTTATGACCAACAGCAGAAAGTCATGAAACGCTGTCATTACAGAGCAGTTGCTTACATCACCAATCCTACCTGTCCTGCTGTAATAGGTAAAATGACATGGCATCTTGCTGTTCCAACCTATAGACGCATGCCACGTGTTGGCATCCTCCTGAGAATCTCCTCCCCTCCCTATAAAAAGAACCCTAACCGGACACGTCATTTCCCCATCGAGACCTTTTCCCCTCTCTCGTCTTCGTTTCCCCCTCCGTTTCCCGCCGCTCCGACTAAGGGGAACCGCGTCGGAAGGGATCCCGATCGCCGGACCCGATAATTTCGGCGGCGGAGCTCCGAAACCGCTACCATGTTTCTCGTGGATTGGTTCTATGGCGTCCTCGCCTCGCTGGGATTGTACATGAAAGAGGCGAAAATTTTGTTCCTGGGGCTCGACAACGCCGGGAAGACTACTCTTCTTCACATGCTCAAGGACGAGGTATCCATAGATTTATTTATTCAATCGATTTCTCCAGATCTGTACTTTTTTTTTATCTCGATTTATGTTCTGATCCGTTGGATCTGTGTATTTCTTGCAAATTCTTATTCGTATTTAAAAAAGAAAAGGGAAAATCAAACAGAAGTCGGTTCATTTTTGTAATTTGTATTATAATTTGAGAATTAGATGTGTTCATTGAGAAAAAGATTGAATTTTTTGTCTATATAGTTTTTATTAATCTGTACTCAATTTTACCGGTTATTCATCAGGAATTCTTGGAGCTATATGAGATTTGATTATTCGTTTGTTAAGTATTTTAGTTCTTGTCAAAATATTTTGTTTTCTGGTTTATTTGTTTTATTGGATCTTTAGGAATTTATCTCGTAAATTGCACTTGTGTATGTAATTCTTGTTAATTATTTGAGAACTTCATGATTTCATTTTTCTTGTTCATTTATAGGTTATTAGTTACTGCCAATTAAATTTCTGGTTTTTTTTTGTGGATTATAGAGATTGGTTCAGCACCAGCCGACACAGTATCCGACATCAGAGGAATTGAGCATCGGCAAGATAAAGTTCAAGGCTTTTGATCTTGGTGGCCATCAAATTGCTCGCCGTGTGTGGAAGGATTACTACGCCAAGGTTTGATCTCTCTTTTTGTAACGTCATATATATACTAGTAATGTGCACGTACAAACAATTTTTGACAATTTTTTTAATTAGTAATTGTTATAAATACCAGTGTCCCATGGAATCAAACCGCCCATCCAAAAGTAAATGCCTTTCATCTTAACCACATGAGTTAGAGGTATTTGGATACAATTAGATAATATTAGGTAGTTAAATAATTAGTTAGAACTTATTTATTTATTTAATTTTAATTACGCTTAGACAGCTCATTTTGAGCTGTTTTCAAGCTTCTTTATAAAGAATAGAAATATATTTCGAAGAAGGTAAATGTGTTACAGACTCCTGGCCTGGAAGACCTACCAACTTGGGCCGAAGGCCACATACATTCTGGCCCAAAGGCCTGCACCAGCATCGGGCCTACAAACTCGGCCAGAAGGCCACATACATCCCGACTCGAAGGTCAGATCCTGGCCCGTTGGCCCGCACCAACACCACAACCGCACTGTCCTCGCACTCCTATCCCGAAGGCTGCATATATCCCGGTCTGTAGGCCTGCACTAGCACAAGGCCTACAAACTCGGCCCGAATGTCACATACATCCCGGCCCGAAGGCCCGCACCAGCACCGCAACCGCACCGCATCTAGCCCGCACCACCACCGGTTGCACCTCACATTAGTTCCCACCTCATGTGAATTAACATGCTTCTCCCGTTGTTCGAACCCGCAACCTCTGGAGGGAATGCCTTTCTCCTAACCACTTAGAGTTAGAGGTCATTGGCATCGTGCGTGTGTGTGTGTGTGTATAGGTTCGGTCATATATACCTTTACTATGCCATGAAAATTGTAAATGCCATTTAATTTCTTTTTCTGTGTGATTTTTGATGTAGTTTCACGGTATATTTTTTTAATTCTTTGATATTCTGCATTAGCACTGATGTAGTTTAGGTCCAAGTTTAGAATCGTACAACTACCACAAATCAAACACTGGAACTGGAACAGAGTTCCATGTCCCGTTGGTACATTGAATTCGTTAGAAATGTGATTTCGAATCATATTCCTGTGGGAACATAACATCATTTTTTTCGTACTGATTCTATGCCATAAAAGATGATTATCAAGTTTGTCTTATTCAAAACATCTTAAACTTTGAATTAAGCCATCGTCGAGCATTGGATTAAGTAGTTTAGTTTTTCCCTGGAGACGTAATCATGAATTTGAATGATATATCAAAAATTGAAACCAATAAACCAACATCTATGTAAATTAATCCTGCTTCTAATTGTTATACCATATTCATCTACATTTCATGGAAAGCTAATATCATGTGAAAAAATATGGATACAGCAACATGGAAAGTACACCTATTTTATGTGTGCTAGAGTAATTTGAAGTACTTTTGTTGTTCCTGACATGTTTGACACGGAAATGATATGACAGGACATTTTGGACTTGGTGCTTCCTAGGTTATCATTCAGATTCTTTTGACAAAACTATAACACAATGAAAGTCTCCAATTAAGTGTAGCAAACTTGGGTCATACATTTCTTAAATGATAATAGATCAAGCAAATCCATACGTTATCAAGTCGAGTAGGGGTGTCACTTGGCATGACGGTAAGGCTTGTTGCTTATATATATATATATATATATATATATATATATATATATATATATATATATAGGCTACATACGTCTTGACCCTCCCAGGAGGACCTGCATAAGCAGGTGGCTTTGTGTTACGTAGTGATTATTTGATAGGATATATAGGAAAAATAAATGTTCAGTTAACAATCCTACAAGGTGGGAAATGGGAATGTTGCATTCACTCCTATTACAGTTACAGTGAGACTAACGTCATCAAAGATTCTTGTTGGGGGAATAAAGGATACTGGAGCAACATTCTGGGGTGGTAGTGGTTCTTATGCCAAATACAAACCATTTTGGGAATCCAAGAACCTATAGCAACATTCCTGCTTACTACTGCATCTGTAGCTGGTAATGACGTTATTCCAAATTTGGAGAGGCAAACATCTTTGCAATGGATGCACTGATACATGAAAGTTGGAAGAAAAGCATTGAAAGTTTGAAAGTTGGAAGAAAAGCATTGAAAGTTGGAAGAAAAGCATTGGCTGCTTTGTTAGGATATTGCATTTGGATACAGCTCATAGCTATTGAAAGTACCATCATGTCTGATTATACAAGTGCGGCTCATGGGCAAGGTTTTAAACGGCGGTAGGCGGCTGCACGACGGAAAGAGTCTGCCTACCGCCTAGACGGTTGATACATTTTAGATTTTTTTTACTATTTTACCAGAGTTATTTGCATTATATACATATTTTAAGGATGTTTCATGCATAACTATGTTGCAGAACAAAGATTTATTAAGTTTTAGTTTTGTAAAAATGAATAGGCCCATAATGCTTGCAAAACCATTTAGCCAAAACATCTTGTTAGGTATTGCTCCGCCTAGACGCCGCCTAGGCGGTTGATACATTTTAGATTTTTTACTATTTTACCAGAGTTATTTGCATTATATACATATTTTAAGGATGTTTCATGCATAATTATGCTGCAGAACAAAGATTTATTAAGTTTTAGTTTTGTAAAAGTGAATAGCCTCATAATGCTTGCAAAACCATTTAGCCAAAACATCTTGTTAGGTATTGCTCCGCCTAGGCGTCCACCTACGCCGCCAAAGCTCCGTTGGCCGCTACTCCCCCGCCTATCGAAAAGCGGTGCGGAGAGACACCACCTACCGCCTAGGCAGTCGAGGCTGCCGCCATTTAGATCACTGCTCATGGGATAGTTTATAGCTTTTTGACTTTTGGATGGCACAAAAGGCGAAGCTCTAACTCCTGGTTTGATATTGCTTCTGCTTTTCAAAAGCATAAGCAGCTTACTAAAGCATCCTCCCCCTTGCTTTCATTATCTGCCTCAAGCAGCTTTTCAAAAGAATAAGCATAAACAGTTTTGACCGAACAGCTTCGTGCTTTTAGAAAAAAAATAGAACCTTCCCAACTAAGCTGTACCAACCCAACATGAGAATGTTTTGTTTGATAAAAACATGAGAATGTGAAATATCTGTTTCAGTGATAGATGGACAATGAGAGAAGTGAATTCTATGGAGACCCGTAGGGTTCTTACAATCAAATTTACAATTATTGGTCTTTCCTTCATCTCTTCATTTAATTGTTGTGTGATTGTTATTGTTTTAGGGAAAGTGACGTGTGAAAAGCAAATAAATGTGTTTTCATTTTTCGTTTTTCGTTTGACTTAGAAAGATGTAAAACAGTGGAATATCTTGTTATTATAGCTGTATATTGCAATATTTTCTTTTTACTGTGAACCTACAGATACCTGATACACACATTAGAGTTGATGAAAGTGGAGTACAAAGAGTCCGTTGAAGTTGGTTGGGTATTATTGGTGTCAGATTCGATTGGATGAGTCGGAACCGGTATTTGTCTTAGCATAAATTAAAGATTGTAAATATGAGTGAAGTCATCCAAGGGCTTGAAGATGGTAGTTATCTGTGGTCATAACTTGAGGATGCTCTAAATTATTGGAAGTAAGAAATGTAAGTCTTTGTAGAGGGGCTTAAGAAAAGTAAGTTCTGAAGTGTGTTTTGTTGTGCAAAATGTAAATATGCAAACACATAGTATTATGTGCAATTTGTTAGACCTTTACTCCATAAGCAACTGACAAAGTCCTACCATTAAACTTCAAACATACACGAAGCAAAATTCATGAAATGATGCCCAGTGCTATGAGTGTTCCCCTAATGCAAGGTATGAGGAGGGTCAAGTCATGTGCAGCCTTACATCCGATATAGAGGTTCTTTCTGCGATTCAAACCCACAGCCGGTATGATGCAACCGCCAAGTCCTACCGTCACACCATTGACACCCTCTCGAAGTGAGCTTCTAATTAGAACTGCTTAAGTAAGCTTGTAAAAACACTATAACCTCGTCAGCTTTTATTAACATGTTATTAATAATATTTCTCTAAGCTTATCTTTTAGATGGCCAACGAGAAATGCGAGACTCCCTACATTATATTAACATGCTAGTTTACTTGTCTCAGTTAATTGCCAGTACTGGCTAAGATTTGTACCTCGCTTTCCATTTAGAGAGGAATTGTTTTTCATATTTCTTTTCATGTACATTGCCAATTACCCCAGTTATATACAACATACAGTCTGTCAATTACTCATATTAATTCTAGTCTTCTTCTTCGTAATCTATGTGGCAGACCCCTGTGGACTGGTGTGCCATTAAGAGTTTGATTGAATAGGATCAGGGTAAATTTCCAGAAGAAAATTTTCTAGTACTGTAACCATTTAATTAACTAGTTACTCTTCAGTTTTTACACACCAAGTCAACCATTCATGTTGAGGTATATTTACATAGAGACGTATTCAGACGGTTTCTGGTGACTTGATTTTGGATAGTTGCTATGCCTGCGACTGTGAAAGTGCGACACTTGTACATGCCCACAAATCAATTAGCACTTAATGGTGTGCTTGGGCAAAGTGAATATGTAGAAACAAGCTTGTCTGGTCATCAGGATGTGTGGGAACTTCATCCTATATACCAAATTTTTAGAAGATTTTTTTGTTAAGATGTATTTTAGCTTGTTTGGTCATTGAGGAGGGACTTCATCCATCACTCCTTTAGCCAAGTTGTTTGACTTGAAACATGGATTGACCATAGATGCAACAAACGTGTGAATTTTCTGCAGTACTTGTGTAATACAACACAACTAAATGAGTCGTATATTTGCCTGTAATGTAGGTGGATGCAGTGGTTTACTTGGTCGATGCTGTCGACAAGGAGAGATTTGCAGAATCTAAGAAGGAGCTGGACGCCCTGCTCTCTGATGAGTCTCTTGCCAACGTTCCGTTCCTGATCCTGGGGAACAAGATCGATGTTCCCTACGCGGCATCGGAGGATGAGGTCCGTTATCACCTGGGTCTAAGTAATTTTACCACTGGGAAGGGCAAGGTGAACCTTGCAGATTCAAACGTCCGACCACTTGAGGTCTTTATGTGCAGCATCGTTCGGAAGATGGGCTACGGCGAAGGGTTTAAGTGGGTCTCCCAGTACATCAAGTAATCTTTCTCTAGTACTGCTGGTTTCTGTGGATACATGTTTACAATATTTGTTGCTGTGTCTTCTCTGATCCCGTACCATTTTGTTTTGGGTTGGGTAACTGAAGACGAGCAGTATACATTTTATGGATCATGGAGACGGTTTTTTATGTGCTGGAAAGTTGTAATGTTGAACATCTAGATTAGGATTTCCTTTTTGATAGTTAGTGCGGATCCACTTTGGTGCACAATTTCTGCTACTTATAAATTATTATTTTTCCTTTTACTTTTTACGAAAGTAGGACCTTCCCAATTCCTTGTGAGCATTCTGATGTAACTTCGTATGTTGGAGCAGAAGACGATTAATTGCTGAAAATGTGGATTTCATTAAACACTGAGTTATTTTCTTTATGCAGAATGTTCTTGTGGAATTGGTGCGCTGATGAATGAACAATCTGTGCAATATTATGAGTTCTGGATTTCTAATGGTCTACCCGTTTGATTTTTGGTGAGGGAAAAAAATTGTAATCTATGCTCAAAGTCTGCTGCATGATAAGAACGCTTTCTGGCTGCAAAACCACATTCCTCCGTAGACAATGTGCCATAGGTATATTATCCTCTGAAGATGAAAGAAATATGTTAGCAGTGAAGTGGAAATGTGCCTATGTTGGTGTGTTTAGTATTTCTTTAAATTCTGTGGATATACTGGAGAGGCATTCTAGTGCAAAGGGCTCTTTTAGGGGGTATTTGGTTTCACGAAGTGCGACGAAATAAAAAATTCAGATATCGACATTTTACATATGTATTGCGGTGAAGTGAAGTGAAATGGAGTAAAGTGAAAAATATTTCGTTTGGGTGTTTTGAAGAAGTGGAGGTTAGAAGTAAATTTTTTTTAGTTTGATTGGTTGTTGAAGTGAGTGAAAAAGTATTACATGAATAAAAAAGAAATTGTTAAAGTAGAGATGAAGTGGCCCTCCAACCAAAGGACCAAACGTCCAAAGTGATAATGAGGATTTTTTTTACTTCCGTGTTCCATTTCTGAAGAAAAATTCCGATGTCAAAACTCTGATTTTATAGAAGACAACTGTACATGTCAAAAATAATAAGTAACTAAACATATGAAGTGATCAATAATCTAAAATTTGGCTACTTTCGTGCTCTAAATCTGCGAACCAATCAATCCCTTAGCATAATCCAAATCTAAAATGGGCCATGTTTTTAGACTTAAAAAGTATCCAAATCTTAGTAATTGTGTGGAGAAGCTATCCGGCCATTGAAGTTTCCATTCGTTGAAAGTAAGTTATGAGAGCCCACCTTCAAACATTTTGTAAATATTGAAAGTGCATGAAAGTCGGAAATCCAACTCGAGCATACTCTCAATGCTGTAAACAATTTAACTTGAAACTGTGTTATCAGGAAATTATCCAGCGCTGGTAAGAGTAAGAGCATCCATAGTGCAAACACTTCAAACACAAACACTAAATTATAAAAAATTATATAAATTATTATTTTTGTAGTGTTTTCATGATACTGACACACAATGGTACAAACCAAATAAATACTCCAAATTAATTTTCTCTTTTTCCTCCTTCTTTTCTCTCTTTTTTTCTTCCCTAAGATTTTTTTTGCTCTTTTCCCTCTTTATTTTTTATTTCCTATTTGATTACTTTTAGTGGGTCCCGCAATTAATATAGAGGAGTTAGGACACGTTCCAAATCTTGAGTGTCTAGTAGCTTTCTAACAAATTTTAAGTATGCACAAATGTCCACTACAGCCTTCAAGTGCTACAAAATTTGACTAAAGTCAAAATGTAGTATTAAAACTTCTCTCACTGTGAATGCTCTTACGGATGAGTGTTATGGATTTGAATCCAGACGGACCTAAAACAAAATATAAAATAAATAAAATTGGTTTTTTTTTTTCATTTTTTGTACTTTTCGGGAAGTGCAAGATATTCATGCCTGAATGGATTTGCACTTTTCATGATCTTCCCACTCTGAAGCAAACCAAACATGTCCAGATGGTAGAGCTCTTCTATGACCCTTTTGTTGCACTTTAATTTTTTTTTTTATATATATGTACTTTCTACCGGATTAGAAGTTAAATTTTCGAAAAAATATTTTAACCGTGTCCATCCCCACGTAAACTCTCGATTGTAACCACATCTCCTTTGCCGCAAATGTTTACAACCACAATCCAACATTTTCCTCCTCTTAAACCTACAAGATAGAATCCTCATCTTTAACACGATAACTTCTCCTCGCGTCTCAAAATAACAAAGAAAATCTGTGCATGATTAATTGTTTGAGAGCTATTCAATGACCATCTGTCATATAGAATCTAAGAAAATTTTGGATTGCTCTGATTTGGGAAAAGTAATGGATTCCCTGAGTGATATGCACAAATTGTCAATATTTCTTTCAGTAACAAAGAGTGAGTTCATCTAAAAAGTAATGCGCTGTTTGGAGATGCGGGGTATCGATCCCCGTACCTCTCGCATGCTAAGCGAGCGCTCTACCATCTGAGCTACATCCCCTACATGTTATATTCGTTTAACAATAATTTAATCTTATTTGTTAAACGAGGAACAAAACTACCAAACCATCCATAGTGTCAGTTCCTATTGCTCTTGTTACTGAGCTTAGATCGTTTCTACTCATTCAAAAAAGAAAAAAAAGAAATATCGTTTCTTATGGCTCGCTCAATATAATTTGCACCAACAGCCCACAACATCTTCCTCCAAAGTATCCGATTCAGGCAAAGTAACATTACATGGTGGCGGTTGACTCCTCTACCCTCAAGAATCAAGATCATTGGCTCAGTTTGCATTGGTTAATTCTATAGGCACTCCTAAAATTGCTTAAGACAATCCATTACTTTGAAACAGTTCAAGTTTTTGCAATTTTTACTCAAGACAGTTCCAAATTTACTTTGAGTTGCCCACATCTCCCTCTTCCACCCCAAATCCTAACTCTAACCCTAACCCCAATCTCCACGGCCGCCGGACGCTCGTCGCGGCCATGGCGACTGGAACCCTAATTTCGAAGCTAGCCCCATTCATCTCCTCCTCCTCCTCCTCCTCCTCCGTCATCGGAATAGCCCGTCCTCCTCCTCCTCCTCCTCCGCCTCCGTCCTGTCTCCGCCACGTCCACGCTCCTCCGCCGCCGCCTCCCGGCTGTCGCAACTTCTAGAGGCTTCTCGATCCGTCCAACGACCTCATCCCTCAACGACCCGTCCCCAAACTGGAGCAATCGCCACCCAAAGGAGACGATCCTCCTCAACAACTGCGACTTTAAGCACTGGTTCGTCGTTGTCGAGCCGAACGTCACCCGCGACGAGATCATCGACTCCTACATTAAGACCCTAGTCCAAGTCCTCGACAGGTTAGGGTTTATCTCAGCCTCTTGCCTCCTCCGTTCCCGCCCTGCCCCTCCACCCGCCTCCCTCGCCGATAGTCCCGGCCCCAAAGAAAAAAATTAGAATTGTCAAAATATTTAAAATGTAGAGTGCCTATAGAAATATCCTTTGCATATGATGATGTAGTCAGGTTATTATGTAGATCTTCCATCGTAGTCACATATCTTCCAATCGAGAGTGAGTTGAAGTCGTAGCTCAATGTTGCTTTCAACGTTTCGCACATAAAACTACTCTCGTGGCCGTCTATTTGGAATTACTGGACTATGGTGCGTAGTTCAAATTCCAAAAGATTTTTCTTCTCAGTTGTTGGAACCTGGAGAAAGCCGAAGGTTTGGTTCTCGGCGTACATTCTTCATAGCCCAACACAGGAAAATATACATCGACAAATACTTGGAGCATGGTGGTTCATGTTTGAGTAATATTGCGAAGAAACACGACAACCATCTATAGCCTGTTAAAGTAAGTGATGCAACCTAGGGTTCACAGGTTCTTAAGTTGCGAACATAGTTAGGTCACTACGTCTACCAAATTGCAATATATGATGATCAAACCTAAAGCAAGCCAACAATCAATGTAGGGTCAAAAAGTCAGAATAGAAGCAAAGCATGTGGTTTCCTTTCCAATTCAGTAGGCACCAGTTCTAAATTATAACACCATTTCTACATCTGCAGGCACCAGAACAAGAATCTTGAATAGAAGTAAAGCATATGGTTTCCAATACAGTATGCATCAATTTCTACTGAAATCGATATAAAGCATGTGATAACCTAAAAAGATATTCCTGCTTCAAAAATTACACATTAGAAGCCTAATCACAACAAGAATATATCCAAGATGTCTGACACAAAACATTACAGAAAAATAATACCATGCTGCTGCCAAAAAACTATGTTGTGACCTAAATATAGATCCCATCATCCAAGCTTCCTATCATCTACCATGGGTAACAGTTCATAAGTGAATGTGATGGCTTTCATTAAGCACCTAAACCTTCCCTCTTTGCATAATAACCTTTCAGAGGAAATGAATGTTCAAAACTGGCGCCTTGGTGGTCTTGCTTCTGCCATGTTAACACGGATACTTCTGCCATCCAAGTCCTGAAAACAAGAACAAATTTTACTAGTCAAGTTGCCATCATTTGTACTAACCAACAAGGTTGAACCTTTCAAATTTGATGTTAAGCTTGTGATAGGAATTTAACCTACAGAATACTGATCCAAACATCATTAAAAAAACAGATTGATCCATACTTGAGTCTAACCACAGTGATAGCGTGATATAGAATTAATTTGTTTTTTTATGACTCAAAGATGGAATGCAAATTTGCATCCTTGCGGATAACTGGATTAATTTTGGAAGACAACATGGTATCAAGTGATTCTGCCCTCAAGCATATAAAGACACAGGAGAAAAGAGACTTACAGAGCCATCAAGTGATGAAATTGCATTATTGGCCTCTTCAGCGGAGCTGTAAGTGACAAAACCAAAACCCCTTGATCTGCCAGTCTCCCTATCAAAGACCACCCTGGCATCCACAACCTCACCCTGTTCGCTGAACAGGTTCTCAAGAGTTGAATTGTCAACACCCCATGAAAGGTTACCAACATAGACTCTGTTGGCAGCATCAGATTGGCCCCCACCTCCCCCAGACTGAAATCCTCTTGATGGACGCTCCTCTTGACGAGGAGGAGGTGGTCCAGAATTCACTCTTATTGCTCTGCCATTAAGTTCCTGTTAGGTCATGAAGAGAACTTCAGTATTAAGGCTAGAAATGGGTACTAGTATCGATTGAAGGCTTAGATAGATTCTCTACCAGTTCCACACTTAAAAGCACAGAAGCATCTGAGAATTTCGGTCATCGATGCATGCTAGGCAGCAGTTTTACCATTTTTCAAGGCTGATTATAATTGAGTAGCAAATTACTATAAATAATAAGTACAAACTGGGAGGTAATACTATAAGAGAACAATATGATCTAAATCACTGTGCTAATGCATCATCATCACAAGCCTTCCTCGATCAGAATGGGCTAGCCTATGGAGCACAAGAAGAATTGACCAAGTTTTCACGGCCAGTGGTCAACCTGACATCAACCTGTTATGAGGGAGCCAAATTCCTACCGATGTAATTATGAGCAAGACAGGGCTTTGCCAAAAAACCTCGAAGGCCAATTTGTGAGTAGTTTAAGCTAGATTTTGTTCGTGCAGTTTAAGCTCATGCAACCTAGCATGCTTTGTATTTAAGAAAACTTCTTGTTACTTGCAGATATCATACACAGCATGATATAGACTGATGACTTGGGATGCACATACATATGTTAATCTTCCTGAGGCGGCACTTAATATATGTTATGAAATACTCACATAGCCATTAAATTGTTGAACGGCTGCCTTAACTTCTTCAGCAGTAGACATTGTCACAAATGCAAAACCTCGGCTTTTCCCGGTTAACTTGTCATATATAACCTGCAAAAAAATTCAAAACTAGCTCAAGTAAAGGATCCACTGCTCACCTTGAGCATTCAAATATACAGAAGGCAGTGTCCATAAAAATGAAAGCTTATAACTTTTTATAATTGCACCAAATGCAGGCATACAACGATATTTATGTATCATCATTTATAACACAAGTACACAACTCAACATGTGACCTCTGTCTCCAAACAACCTGCAGTCATGTCAAGCACAACTTTACAATGCTTCGTTAAAAGTTAGCTACCAAATGTTAGTTTCTTCATTATTCTTTCATATGCTTAATATTCTCAATTTAACTAGGGATGTAGCTATGTCATCCTAGTTATCCAGTGACTTGTCTCAAGTAAAATCTGAAAGTAACTAACTAAACTTGTACACAATTCAGTAAATTATTGAAACAGATCCAATATATTTCTCAAACCTACAAGCATGGTGGCAAATATATGGATATGATTTTAACTACATTTGAGGCCATGAAACTCTTCGGCCAGCCTTAAAAAAATTATCTGACAAAAATAATTTGATGTCCGACTTTTAGTGAGAAAGTAGAAAATGAAAGAAAATGCTAACATAAGGTGGATGCAAAGTCCATTGAATTCTACATCTTGTCAAAACTGAGTCCATCAGTATACAAATAAAATATGCATGCTTCCACTAAATAGACTAGCAAATTAAATCTATAAAACCTTGCTAAACTTTATTAGTATTCTAAACATAAAGCACCGGTAAAAAAGCCACATTATAAGCATCTCTGATGTTGTAACATACATCAGATATAATTCAGATATATCCAAGTGTACAATGTGGCTGAAACGTAAAATGATTTGTTTATTGATCAAAGTTGAACATTCTCAATTCAAGACAAGGTTTTAAGTATCGTCTGATAGCTGATAAGGAAACCGCCAAAAACGAACTATTCAAACCACCGAAAAACCCTGAAACTGCTGAAACCGAAACACTTATAAGAACGGAGATGTAGGAAAATAGTTTTTGAACCATGATTCAAAATGGTAACTTCTTTTATCACCTCTTTCCTACGTATCCTAAGTCTTCACTCCTGGAAGTTCTGATATAAATTAAAGCACCTCCGAATAAAATTTTGAACTATCACAATCAACCCCGGTCCCTCCCTCTCTCTCTTACTCTTTTACAAGTATTTTGTAGAAAAATTCCCTTACTGCTATCTATTTATAAAGTTTAAGAGGGTGCTTACTATAGTGTAACCAACTAATTTTAATATCTGCGATCCACAATTTGTTTTCAAGCATCCAGTCCTTTATCATTGATAATACTACACCTGAGCCAATCTTCACCATCTACAACATTAGTCCAGATGAACAGGAAAAACCTTGTGTATATAAATACTAGTTACACGCATAAACAGATACAAGATGTTTCTTTCATAAAAATAAAGCAGTCACTCTTCATATGTCAACCAAAGCATGTATCTCCTTTAGGTGAGATGCAATTCTTTGCTTCCAACTCTCAGGAACAATTAGCAAACTAACTACTATTACAATAAAGGGTTAAATGTTGTAGCCTAATTCATGCATTTAATCTTTCATTCTTGATCCACCTCAATAACCAACATAACTGGGGATGTATGAGGAATTAAGGACGTGGTGATGTCCACTTCACAACTATGACATTCAACTATCTATTGCAATCAATTCTCGAACAAAACTGACACATTTTTTATCCCTTCTTTCGTTCTTTCTGTGTGTAACTAAAATTACTTAACGATTTCACATAAACTGATTCTTGTTGATATCCAACAAAACACCTTATTCACCTTTTGCTCCAAAATATGTATGTGTAATAATCCATGTTCAATAAATACGACATATAACTATCTAGTCGCAAGCCATTCTATAAAAGTCAGCACAATATAGAATTATTTTCTAAACCGAGTCATAAAAAATCTTCATTAAAATATAAATCCAATTATCTTTTGCTCCAATTCCAAAAATATGCTATCTACATTCCTTGCACTTCCCCAACAAACAACAAAAGATTAAAATATTTTCCTTCAACTGATAAGAACTGCATAGCAATCGTAATCTTAACCATTTATAACCAGTCTCGATTCATCTTTAGCTCAAAATCATGTATGTGAAATAATGCCCATTCCACACATATGACACACAAGCATCTAAATGCAATTACTTCACAAACAAAATCAAGACAAGATATAATCTGTTTCTCCAGTTGAGAGTTGCAACACAATCTTCACAAAAACAAAAACGAATTTCCAACCATTTCTAACAAATACGCAATTGACCATTTACTCCAGAAACAAAAGAAAATTTAGTTATATCACAGCTATCAAAAGATAGGATTTTATTGATTTATTTGTCAAAAACTAGTTCTTATTTGTTTCTAACAGGAAACACAATCAGACTTCTGCTCAGCTAGCAAAGCGCTGATACTCCAAAATTAGTGCCATGTCCATACCACATTGTGGCAGACTAATATTGGTAATGGACCCAATACAAGCCCTCCAAAAAAAGTCAGAGCACGCCAAAATCAGTGACGTGTGTGTTTTCGAATCAGTATCCTATCATCTTCGTGTCCGGGCAACTACAATTGTGCACAGTGCCCATTCCACAAATACATCATATGACCATATACTTGCAAGCATTTTCACCAACAAATTCTTCTCCAGATGACTAGAACTATAATACGACCTTCATTCGAAAACATATCCTTGTCCATTTCTAACCACCATTCGCACCACAAACAAGAACAAGACAAAAGGAAATAGTTTTTTTTTTTAATTACATAGAATGTGTATAACCGTATAATTGATTTAAGTAAAGCTATAGTTATACCTCAACCATCTCGACGTTGCCGGCCCTCTCGAAGAGGGCGGCGAGCTCGGAGCTGTCGACGGTGAAGGGGAGGTTCCCGACGAAGAGCTTGAGGTCGGGAGAGAAGCTCCGCTCGTCGCCGCTCAGCTCCTCCTCCTCCTCCTCCTCCTCGAGTTCCGACTCGACGGATGCTACTTTTGGTACCATGCTCGTAAGCTCTAAAGTCCTCGAGTTTCTGAGAAGAGGGAGGGGGAGAGAGGAGAAGGAGAGGGAGTGGTTGGTGGAGGAGGAGGAGGGAGTAGCGGAGAGTTTGATTAGGGTTTTGGGGGGTTGGGAGAAGATGAGGTTGGAGGAGAGGAGAGAGTAGGCGGCCATGATAGAGATAGCTAACAAAGAAGCAGCAGCAGCAAAGATAAGGTGAGATTACAAGGGTTTTTTTTTTCTATTGTGGGGGGGGGGGGGGAGGGGGTTTATCAGGGGGTGAGATATTTTGTGGGTGGGGAACCACAGACAGACAGCCAAGGCCTGCTTTTCGAAGTGCTTGTCATCGCTGCTTGTGTAAGCAATTACACAGTTTTTTTTGAGATGCCGGACTAACACTCGGAACTTTGTGCACATTTCGTTGTGTGTCTTTTGGATTTACTGTCTCAAACTCCCACAAAATAAATAGAAGAAATAATGTCTCCGTGACTTGATCCATCTATCTTTCATCACCCAACTATGATCTTGTACATCTCTCCGGTAACTACAAGGGTCACTCGAGTTCGGTGGAGTAAGTAATCCTAGAATAGATAATATGTGTATTCTTATATATAAAGTCATAATTGATTACAACTATATCGATTTAAGCTCTCTACGGGATAGAAGATCCCTATCTATTGAGCATAATCAATAAATAGTTATAATTAACTACAAAATATCTAACAATTTTGTGCTTTCCAAATTTGTCCAAAAAGTTAATCACTTGTCAAATTTTTTTTTTACAAAAACATTATATTTTTTTAATTAGTTTGTTAGCTAGTAGATTATGCCAACTACAACTAATTTGATATATTATTCTCTCTTAAATATCCCAATCAATCTCCTTATAATAGCATAGAGGGCTATGAATATATTGTAAAGATAAACCCTCTAGAGGGCTACGTATTCTCTATTTCTCTCATTCTCTCACAACTGTAAGTTCGAATGTCGTGGGAGCGATGTATGTGATATTTAACCAATTTGGAGGTGGACACAAACACGGGCACGACATTTAGGATTGACGGTCGTATCGTCCATGCATAGGCAAGTACATTTTGCTTGACCAGAGGATAAGTCTCGTCGTTTTATTAAATTTTATTAATTTACTTGTTTTCAGTCATATGAGTTTGATCACTAGGATCACCTATTACTAGAATGGTATTCGATTATGATTTTTGTCAAGAATTGACTACTCTGTATCATTTTATCCATTTTACCAAAAAATTGACAAAATTTTCACTTACCCAAGTGATCGGCACTAATTTGCACTCACATGAAGCAGCAGTAATTAGGATTGATAACCAACGATCATATTTCATTTTGTACGATGATCCATCGAGAAATAACGAGATTTATATAAATCCAAGACTATTGTAGACAATTTCTTGGCATGAAACAAAGCACGATCAACAGTATAATATTTTGTTCTGCTTTATACAGATTGTGCTAGCAGTACACTGCAAAGCTTATTCGAGTTAGGACATCCATGTTTTTTTTGTTCTGATTCACACAAATTAATTTTGATCGATCCCTTTCCAGAGAATTTATTCATGTGTATTATGATATTTTACACCTGTTTGTGGAGTTTTGTTGGATCTGGACTCGACTCTGTAAATGCTTCGTATTTATACGTATCCGAATAGGGACAAATAGGTGTTTTCAAAGTTAACTCAAGTTTCTGTTTTCAAAGTTTAATTTTAGTTGTATATGTTTAGTTTTAGTTTTAAATTTATTTACTCTTTTATCATGCATATTACATGTACATGACATATGTTGTGAGTATAGAGAGACTCCATTATTAGTGCATGTACAGGTATGCGTGCCCAACATGTAAGTTTATAGTCCATAGAGACTCATGTACTCGATCATGTTCTCGTTCCTGTACCAGATGTAGCACCAGTAGATAGTTGTACGTCGTGGTTGCATGTGTATGTTAGAACTTAAGCTGTCTGCATCTGTATTGAATCAATCAATAGACCAATGTGTGTTTTTCGTGCAAATGGAGGTTCATCGTGAGTTTGGCTTTGGCAAATGCTGACAAATTTTGAGTATGCCATATATGATCTACTTATGGCAAAACAACGACTCGTAAGTCTTGAATAAATGAATTAAAGAATTTTGGGACTGGATTAGCATGACGGCTGATCTCGTCCGAACATACGTAGTTTAAAACATCATTACTACATGAATAATTATATCCATTTTACTAGGATTTGAATTGTTCTGAGAGTAGGGAAAGTTCGAGATATAACCAATAAAACTTAGGAATAATCGTCAAAGTGAGAATTATATGTTAAAATAGTCAAGATTTTACTTGAGGAGCTTTTATATAAAAAGCCTTCTTCAAGCTGCATACTTAGAGGGAACAAAATGGAAAAGTATGACAGGAACTGGTGAAATTGGAAACCAACCAAATAAAAATTCATTTTTTTCACACACTAAAATTAAAATAGATGTTCACGCAGCCACTCAAAATTTGCCACGCGTCCAAATATCTACATCCAACAAGTGTTGATCAATGTGATATGATATTGGGCTTTATTTATTTAACTTGCCAATCCCATATATCGTTTTTTATCATGTCATTAATTATCCGATATTTCGAAGGTTTGGAGTACAATCTAATATATGATTGGAACCTGGGTAGGTCCAACCCTTTAGATCACACAATCTTGGGCCTGTTTGTGTGAAATTAGGTCATAGGCCTGACCTCGGAGTATCCCTAGGCTAGGCCCATCCTATCCCACTTGTGATATACATATAAGCTCCGAGTGACATTAGTAAAACAAACGGTCAGGTTGGTGGTATTGGACTTGGATAACAAACTCAATTACAACTTTTGAGGACAACCTTCCAAAAGTACTCAGAGAATAGGATGGTCTTCGATTCCATGAGCTAGAGGTGATGTCTGGTTGAGGACAATCATAATCATCCGTCTTCTTCTACCAGGAATGTAGTCGGCCGGCGAAGGAGCCTAACAAAGTTCTTTACAAGCTTTTATGACCGATTGCGATCTGATGTCAACTTTCAACGTTGGTGTCACATTCTTCGCCATGGTAGCTATGGATAAGAGAGAACCAAACCATAAAAATCTAGCCGAACAGTTAGTTAGTTTGAATTGTATTTTAAGCTCATGCGGTTCAGAATTAGAAATAATTAATTTTCAAGTTTTCCTATACTACAATGAGAGAAGAGATACGATAATTCAATTTGCTATACACAACACCAAATCAGGACTTTTACGGCCTCTCATTTACGGCGTGCATTGGATGTTGGCCGTAAATGATTTAAAATTACGGCACGTCTGAAATGCGAGCCGTGAATGTCCTTTTTTTAATTTTTATTACGACGTGTATTTTTAGAGCCGTTAAATGTTATCAATTACGGCATACATTAGTGTCACGTTCCAGAACCAGAATACTGGAGAGCGGAGGAATGACCCAGCCAACCACACCTTACGGAATATCGAAGCAACCCGCAATGTGTTCAGGTTGTCTAGAGACAAGGGGGTGCATACTACAATCAAGTCTCCTAGGGTCAAGAACTTGTATTGTCTCAATCATTCAATCAAGTAGCATTAACATAGAATATTTCAGAGTAAGCAGTAAGCAATCCCAAATGCCGCATCAGAATGTTCTAGAGATCTAGCGATACAAAATGATATGCCAGATACACAATCAAAAGTATACATGACAGTGAATCAGCTGCAGTCTGGATATAATACAATCATGTAGGAACTGGTGTCCAGATTATCCGGCTAACAAGTGTCGGTTGGCAAAACGTCCAAAAGAATATAGTTTACAAAGACGGGCAGTGTAACAAAAAACTCACTTGTGACACTCAGCAACCATCCTTCGGGTGCGTGCCATCAGTGAGGGAGAAGTAAGCTTGATCCTCAGGTGCTGGCTCTAAACCTAGCCATGCGAAACCAGTAGGGTCAGATCCCAAATAGCAAGTACCACAAAGGAAGCACGAAATAAAGAAACAAAACCAGATCTATAGCATGAGATGCATAAGCCGATAATCAATGGCATATGTCTCATCCATGACATGATACGACACCTCTTTACAAAACAAGGACATAAAGTGCCCTATCGCATCAAGATAGAATACGTCCCTTGATTATGGTCAAGATAAATAATTTTGCATCACAGTTTCAGTCCATAGCCTATCGTAACACAACAGCGTAACCCAACAACCAAACAAGGACATTGTTCGCCATTAAATTGGAAGTCTAAAAGAAATTGCTTTAACAACAAACTAAAAAAAGTACAAAAAGGTCCTAGACAGACAATCTAAGTACAATTTTTGATTCTGGCACGTACGTGACGATGGAGATCGAGTGCTGCAGTGACTCTCTTACAGAATACGGTTGTAATTAGACCGCATACTATGGGGGTGCTGCCACGTAGCCTTGGTTGGGATATGTGGTTGATACAATCTCGGTGAAGGGGACGTAGTCGTTATTGACCCATTATGTGCGCGACATGGTCAGCTGGACACGTGGTCTGCACTAATTGCGTGGGGATCTCTTCGGTTACAACAAAAAAGATCTTGCAAGTTTGAAGGCCGCATAACTTCTTGGCCGCATAGTCGTCATGGCCGCATATGTATTCTCTTTTAGTCTTGGTCGAATGGATACTTCGACCGTATGGCGTTGTCACACCATAACTTCATCTTGGCTCCTTGATCCAGCTTCAGCTCCACTAGCATACTCTTCAGCCATAGCAGCTCTGTAACTCCCAATGCCATAGCTCTTAACTCCGCTTTAGCTGTCGATCTGGCCATCACCGACTGCTTCTTACTCCTCCAAGAGACCAATTTGCCTTATACAAATATGCAATAGTCCGAGGTAGACCTCCTGTCATCAGTACAGCTAGCCCAGTCAGAGTCACAGTAGCCCTCGATGCTCAAGTGATCATTCTTCCTTAATATCAATCCCTTTCCGGGGGCACCCTTCAAGTATCTCAGAATCTGGTACACTGCGTCCATATGACCCTTCCTTGGGTCATGCATGTAGCGGTTCACCACACTCACTACAAAGTAGATATCAGGACGTGTGTCTCAAATAGATCAACTTGTCCACCAGTCTCTGGTATCTGTCTCGGTCAACTGGTTCTCCAGTCTTAGCACAAAACTTGAACCCCTGGTTGGTCAGCGTCGCTGCAGGTCTGCATCTCAATGTCCCTGTCTCTGTGAGAAGGTCCAGCACATACTTCCTCTGAGAAAGAACAATCCCCTCTGCTTCTCGAGCAATCTCAATCCCAAGGAAGTACCGAAGAAGGCCAGGGTCCTTCACCTCGAACTCCTTGCCAAGTGTAACACCCCGTTCCGCTCAAGCGGACTGCCGACTCAATCGGCAAAAGTGCAACTGTCCCGACCCGCTTTGCCTCGATTAAGAAGC
This sequence comes from Iris macrosiphon, assembly GCA_036927795.1. Taxonomy (NCBI): domain Eukaryota; kingdom Viridiplantae; phylum Streptophyta; class Magnoliopsida; order Asparagales; family Iridaceae; genus Iris; species Iris macrosiphon. Next base: position 16,948,928 of record JAYESA010000019.1, on the reverse strand, counting down.
AAAGGATATCCAGACTTGTCCCTACAGGAATCCGGCTTGGACTTTCAGAGGCTCGCTCAGACGTATCGCTCTACCGAGGCGAATCATCGCTAAGGTGGGTGGCTACGGTGAACTTGTCTTTGCTTAGCCAGCACACATAAAATCTGGAATATTTATGCTAGTCGCTAGGTGAATCACCCCCTGCATGCTAATAAATCCAACTCACCTAGCTAAGGGAATAATCCCAACTCATATTGCTTGCTAGAACATGGAAAAAGAAATACTGCTTATATTCAGACCCTCGCATGCTAAGTCCCTTAACGGTTTCATCTCTCGGACTACCTTCGGGCCCGAGCAACGTGCCTGCTTATGTTCCTAGAAACGCATGCTTGTCTGCTTGATAGTTACCGTGTTTTTATCCAAACTCCGGGAGACTACTCAGTAGTCGTTCCGTGTATGATTGACCCTGCAAGTATCCAGGACCGTTAGGTCACCAGGCAGCCCCGAACCAGGAGAATGCATCAAGACAAGATATTTACTGTACAGAATCATGATTCAAGTATCCCGTGTACTCGTGTACTCGTGTTCCCGTGCACTCGTGTTCTCGTGTTCTCTTGTTCTAGTGCACGCGTGTTCTCGTGTTCTCGTGTATCTCGTGATAATTGGAAAGACCCAATGCTTGTATGTCGCGGACAACTCGGACCCGAGGTAAGTTCCACGGACGGTCACCGGGGCACTGGGGCCGATCCGGTCCGGATGGAGCTCGTGTGTAGTCTTCGTGTTCGGGACTGGGTAGCTTGCAGCTCATCGTGTACTCTTGTAGCAAGCTATCCTTGTCCCCGGCTACGTCCATAATGGCTTTGCCAGCGATCGTGTTCATATAGATAAGTCATCCTCGCTTAGCGGCTATCCGCGTGCGAGTCACTGCATCGCACCAAGAACAACTAAACACCTGAACGATCATGTTAAAACGACCCTCCTGTTTGCATATGCTTGCCTCCTGAATGTCTATACATGCCTCTGCTCGAATTTATACTGTTTGCCTCAATGTTTGCCTTGGACAGGGAAGGAGATGGTAAGTTGGTAAGTCTCGCCGTGTTTCCTCTAACATCGCACGGCGCACTGCCCGACACGTTAGGCTATTCAATATCTGCATGAAACCGATCCTAAGGCAACTAGAAAGACAACTTAATAGTTGTGCACGGAACCTGTATTACGTGTATGGATTTGTCGAGCGGGCGAGTAGCTTCCCCACCAGTGCATTCAATGTACTGATAATCCACCAGTTTGTATGCAGGGTGCGGGAGAACCTTGTGCGGTGCGGATGCCTCCAACGTGCGTGCTAAGGCGTGGACAACACTCCGAAGCAACGGTGCGTCCGGGACTGAAGCACATATACAAGACATAAGTTGTGAACATCGCCTGACCATCGCCTGTACATTCATTCCACAGTTGTAGCCACTTGGCACATTTTTACTGTTTCAGAGAGAGAGGCTTGAGCGACTTGTAATCTCGGCTATACGCCGCCTGTAACACTTGTTCATATCAATAAAGAGATTACTTTACTTTGTTTCAATGCTTCCGCTATATTTGTCAACTCAGTGAACCTGTTATCGATCGCCTATGCGTTCATGACTCCGCTGCACTCGGACAATCTGTACGACTCTGTGGCTTAGAACTCTAACCGCCAGCCAATGAACCATGGCCTTGCACGGGCGTGGCTCACGCTCGTGCGGCATCACGCCCGGATGGGTTAAGCGATCGTTCCGCGGGAGCGCTGGCGAGGGTGATTCCCGCCTAGCGGGAACGGCCGATTTGCCTGCGGGAGATCGGGGCGTGATAGGTTGGTATCAGAGCTTGGCTTCTACGCCTTTGGACTTCGATTCGATATCTCTGTTTCAAAAGCTCGTTCGTGGGTTATGTGCACGCTCTCTCTCAATGCCTCGATGGGATGTTCCAACAATAAGTCTAAATACTTTCAAAATACGTTTTGAATGATATGCTTGCTTGTCTGGTTGTATGCTGCGAGTGGCCTTTGTGCCAACCTGTGCGAACCCTTGAGAGTATCGCTAGTAGCTTGTCCGATTTTCACTAACCCTAAGTTTGGTTGAATGCATCTATTCGAGGGACGCCTTGAACTAGTGCCCCATCCAAGACTTAAGAAAAAGGTGAAACTCGAGTGCTAAGACTTCGCTATCACTGAGCTGGTTGACGTGTTCACGCTAGAGGGTACCTTCGAAAGTGCGCACGATCCAGTCTAAGCGATATGCTGATTTCGAAGCTTGTGCAAGTGAATATCCAAACGAACAAGTACAACGACTTGTCTAGGATTGCCTCAACCCTAGATTTCTGCTTGTCCTTAGTAAGTCTCGAGGACGAGACTTTTTCTAAGTTGGGTAGGATGTAACACCCCGTTCCGCTCAAGCGGACTGCCGACTTAATCGGCAAAAGTGCAACTGTCCCGACCCGCTTTGCCTCGATCAAGAAGCAAAGGATATCCAGACTTATCCCTACAGGAATCCGGCTTGGACTTTCAGAGGCTCGCTCAGACGTATCGCTCTACCGAGGCGAATCATCGCTAAGGTGGGTGGCTACGGTGAACTTGTTGTCACGACCCACACCCGAAAATTCGGGCACGAGTGCGTGGGTACGTCCAGCCTACGCCGCAGTGTCGGCGGTAGTACGCTGTCTAGGGCATAATCACAGGTAATAAATCTAGCTCATTCACAATAATTAAATAGGCAAGGAAAAATAGCAGGAAAAGAATGCTAAGATTTTATAACCAGAATATGATAATCAGATCCAGAGTTTATTACAGAACCATAGATTATATCGGGGACAAACCCGATTACTAAGATGAGAGGAAATAAACAACTAATGCTAACTACTCTGCAGGAGTAGTCTCCTGGGAGGGAACCGGCTCTGCAACTGTATCACTTGCTGGCTCATAGGGTCCATAATAGGTAGGGGCAAGGTTCTCATCATCGCCTAAACAACGGATCCAGTCAGGAAAGGAGCAAAGTACACAATGCACAACAAGATTTAAGCTAAAATATTTGTGACAGGTAGAAAATAACTGACTAAGCATCATGTTGAGAATATGCGTAAGTAAATAGTGAAATTAACTGAAAAATAATGCTATAAAACAAGACTAGAAGTAAAGTATGATTAATTGCTATAAACCAGAAATACGAGTAAAACAGGAATAAAATGTGACAGGAAATGTAACTGTAACAAGACAACAAGAACTACCTCAAGACAGGAACTAGGTGCGTGAACTTGTATATTAGAATACATAGTTGGCATGTAGGGGTTTATAAGGCTAATAAGGCCGTCATAGACGACTAGTGACTAGGAACAATCAAGTATAAGGCTGATGGTACAGTCGCGTACCAACAGCTAGTAACAGGACCTGGGGAAGGGTAAACTACATGCCTCCTAGTATTCTCCCACCCGACACGGAAAGCAAGACATGAAATCCCGTATTCAGGACATGAAATCCAAAATTCTAACACTACGTGTAATCATCAAGAATACTAGTAGAGCAGGAAATTAATTATCACAATATAAAGATTAACTTGAAGTGCAGGTACTTGCCTGTTGTTTGGATCCGATTAATTGTTCTAGGGGAAGTTTCCAGAGATGAGTCCAAAAGCTGAAATAGACATTACCATCACGCTCAAAAGATGTCAAATAGCTAGAAATGCCTGTCCTTGGGTCCAATTTGGAGACAAGGACAAAAACGACAGTTTCGGGTCAAAACGGGGTCCGCCGGTGGGCCCGCTTTGTACCGAAAAACGTGTCCGGGTCAAAGGTCTCCAAATTCACCAAACTTAGTGTCAACGGATTAGGAACGCTGATACGAACCCAACGGAACTTCCAGATTTGGATTCCGATGAGCCGAACACAAAATCGCCCGTCGAGCGGGGCCTGTAGGGCCCACGACACGCGATTTCGTCAACGTTCTCAGAATCGAACCAAACTTGACCCACAGGACCAGCGTATCGCTACGAGTCTGATGGCGCAAGTTTCGTCTCGATCTGACGAGTGTGCACGAAGTTAGGATGAATTGCAGAAAAGCCGGATACGGGGCGATGTCCGCGGATACGTGTTGATTCCGGTGTGCACGCACACCCGAATCAGCTTCCACGAAAACTCACACGTCCGTATCGACGATGCGTACGTATCTGTGAAGACCGCACGCGACCAAGTCGTCCCGTTTGGCGGGACGGACTCAGTTCCGGGGTGAAACAGGGTCTGGTTTTTCCTGTTTTTGGATCGCGGTGTGCGATCACCACAGGACGCGATGCCCCGAACAGTTTGTCCGGACACCGAGAGGGTCATACAGGCTTCACAACGCAATTTACGGAATTAAAAACGGAGATACAGGGTGCAAGATACGAGTACCTGAACCGGGCTTCTTTGAAACAGGGAAAAACTTGTGTCCGTGTCGTGTCCGACACGACACGAGGAGATTTAGGAATTAGGGTTAGGGTTTGAACTCCGGCGAGGGAGCCCGACCGGGGGAGGACGGTGCCGCCGCGGGGGAGGCCGGCCGGAGGCTGGGCGGTGCTGCGTGGCCGCGGGCGGCGGCTGTCGGGGCGGCGCAGCCGCTGCTGCTGCTCGTGCTGCTGTCGGAGTCATGGGCCGCCGGGGAGAGGGAAAAAGGAGGAGGAAGACGGAGGGTGGCCGGAGGCGGCGGCGCTGGCGTCGTCGTCAGCGGAGCTGGGCGGGGGCTGCTGCGGCGAAGCGGGGCGGCGTAGTGGCGGTGGCGGTGGTCGTCAGCGGTGGAGGGAGGGGGTATTAATAGGTGGCCGGGGGGGTTGTCGTGGCCGAGACGGGTGGGAGAGGGGTGGTCGTGGGGGTGTGGGCGGGCGGAGCGCCGGGCGGAGCGGGAGTCGGCGGCGTCTCCGCCGCGAGACGCGGTCGTGGGGGAGAGAGTGGGGGACCGGGTTTCGGGTCGGGCGGGTCGGGTTCAGGCGGACCCGACCCGACCCGTTAGGGCAACGGGCCGTGGGCTGGGCTGAAATGGTGGGCTGGGCCGGAATTTAAAGAATAATAATAATAATAATAATAATAATAATAATAATAATAAATAAATAGTTTTAGGTGATTTAAAAATAGGTCCGGGGTCCAATAAATTCCAGAAAAATTACCCTAAGTCCAGTTTTCCATTTTACACCCAAAAATAATATTTTCATAATATTTTAATATTGTTTATTATCAATTAAAAAATTAGGTAATATTTTAAAACCCTGATTTTAATTACAGAAAATTTCCAGAAAATTTCAGAAAATTGTGAAAAATCCCAATTTTAATATTTTTTTTGAAAAATCAGGGGCTTACAATCTACCCAACTTATAAAATTTCGTCCTCGAAATTTAAATCATGGCAGGGTTCTCTCTGTCCAAACTCACTTGATTACAGTCTAACGGGTTTTCCCTCAGGTGAACCTTGCGGTCGCTACCCAACTTAGAATTTTACCCATATATCCTCTAAGGCTGTACAACTAGTAAAGCTAGGTCCCAACTTAATAAATCATGGTATTGAATCTTTAAGTCTGCAACACAAAACACATCACCTAGGGTATTGCCTAGTTATAAAGGGTTATCATCAATTCGACCGGTCTGAGGGGTATGTCTAGCACTACAAATTAACTTATACCAAACACAGGATTTTGTCTTTCCGAAATAAGGGAAGACGAGGGTCAATATTAAAGAGTTTAAGGGCGGTGTGGCAGGACAGAGGTATAGGGATCAAGGCGCTTAAAGAATTCTAATGGGGATTGTTAGACGGTTATGGATTGAGATTCTATTCTGATAATCGTTTATTCGCATGCTCGTATTAGTACAGTTATGTAACTGATACGATATGCTCGGACGTATTTAGGGCAAGTATACTAGTCAACTATATATCTCAATCCACGTAAAGTAGTCGTGCGAAATGCGAATCAAAATGCACTAAGGTTGATCAGACCGTAGTACACTGATTCTGAGTAGACACTTGTATTAGTGGGGTTGATCAGGCCTCAATAATACATGTGTCATGAACAAGCCCGGTAAAAGGGTAAGCTTGCAAAACTAGGCTATAAAATAGCAGCATATGTCAAGTTCAGCAAAATTAAGTGCGCTAGATGATGATGAAAAGGAGGTACAAATTATTTAAATCCACAAAACAACACATAGTAAGCATAATAGCAACCTCTAAAATCTTCTATAGTTATCAGGTATTTAGCAAGTTCAAAATGACTAAGTTGGGGCTGAGGTCACGAACCAATAGGCATGAGCTACACAATACTAGAAAAGGTATCTACGAATCACTTACGCGCATTAGCTGCTTCCAGAGTTTGGGCGTTCTCCACGGTCATCACGTAAGCTTGTCCGCGTCCTGGAGCAGTGGGGCAGTCCCTCACTCGATGTTCTGTTGATCCACAATATAGACAGGCACCTAGTCTCATCCTACAAACTTGCCAGGTGTGACCTTGTTTTCGACAAAAGCCACAAGTGGGAACTCGTTGGGTCTGCCCTTGAGCTTGATGTTGGGGTGCTGGAGCTCGAGGGAGAGGACGCTGGGCTTGCTGCGGGGATCTCTGCTGTTGTTGTTGTTGAAAAGGGCGTTTGTTGGGTCCCGCATTTCCGGTATCTCTTTCTCGCTTTAGCTTATGCCCCATGTCTCGCTCAACGCCTTGTGCCACGTTTAAGATTTTCTCATAAGTGCAAGCTCGGCTGGTGGTGACAGCAAGGCGAATATCCGGAGACAGCCCCTTCTTGAATCTACGGGCTCTGTCCTCCGGGGTACGAACCATGTACTCCGCAAAGTGGCTTAACCTGCTAAATTCAGCAGTATACTCATCAACAGTCAGGTTACCTTGTTCCAGTCTCTCGAATTGGCTTTCGAGAGCTTCCCGAGCCACTTCGGGGTAAAATTTCTCCTTGAATAGTCTCTTGAAGTCCTCCCAGGTAAGGTCAGGAGCAGATAGTTGAGGTTCGTCCCTAAACCAGGTCCGAGCTATGTCGAACAGTTGTAGGCTTGCGGACTCCACTTTGAGATCATCAGGGACCCGAGCAGTCTTCAGGAGTCGCTCTATGTTCTCTATCCATTCGTCGGCATAGAGGATGCCTTCAGTTCCATAGAATTCCAGGGGTCTAAGATTCTTGAAGTCTTTGGCACTTCCTGGCCTCTTGAGTGGCGACTCCTGGGACTTAATAGCTTCTGAGAGGCTGGTCCGCAGAAGTGCAGTCTGTTCTTTCTGGGATTCCACTAGTCCCTGGAATACTCCGAGTAGCTGTGCCCCATCTAGAGTAACTGCCGGAACAGATGGAGGCGGCGGGAGTGCAAGAGTTCGGGCACATTCTGCTCAGCTGGTTCTGATGTGCCTCCTACTGTGTTTCTCGTCTGAACCATTCTGAAAGATTAAGGGATAGGAGAATCAGAATAGAATACTTGGAAATCAAAGGCGATAGGATAATTGAGCAGAAATGATATTAAGAATTGAAATAAGGACCCTATACTGTGAATGAGCTTTTCCTAGAATCCTTAATCTTATTGCAGGCCTGTTCGGTCCCTAAGTTGGAACCGAATAATTTAGTCGTTTGGACCTGCATGGGCCACCACACTTGTCTTTGCTTAGCCGGCACACATAAAATCTGGAATGTTTATGCTAGTCGCTAGGTGAATCACCCCCTGCATGCTAATAAATCCAACGCACCTAGCTAAGGGAATAATCCCAACTCATATTGCTTGCTAGAACATGGAAAAGGAAATACTGCTTATATTCAGACCCTCGCATGCTAAGTCCCTTAACGGTTTCATCTCTCGGACTACCTTCGGGCCCGAGCAACATGCCTGCTTATGTTCCTAGAAACGCATGCTTGTCTGCTTGATAGTTACCGTGTTTTTATCCAAACTCCGGGAGACTACTCAGTAGTCGTTCCGTGTATGATTGACCCTGCAAGTATCCAGGACCATTAGGTCACCAGGCAGCCCCGAACCAGGGGAATGCATCAAGACAAGATATTTACTGTACAGAATCATGATTCAAGTATCCCGTGTACTCGTGTACTCGTGTTCCCGTGCACTCGTGTTCTCGTGTTCTCTTGTTCTAGTGCACGCGTGTTCTCGTGTTCTCGTGTATCTCGTGATAATTGGAAAGACCCAATGCTTGTATGTCGCGGACAACTCGGACCCGAGGTAAGTTCCACGGACGGTCACCGGGGCACTGGGGCCGATCCGGTCCGGATGGAGCTCGTGTGTAGTCTTCGTGTTCGGGACTGGGTAGCTTGCAGCTCATCGTGTACTCTTGTAGCAAGCTATCCTTGTCCCCGGCTACGTCCATAATGGCTTTGCCAGCGACCGTGTTCATATAGATAAGTCATCCTCGCTTAGCGGCTATCCGCGTGCGAGTCACTACATCGCACCAAGAACAACTAAACACCTGAACGATCATGTTAAAATGACCCTCCTGTTTGCATATGCTTGCCTCCTGAATGTCTATACATGCCTCTGCTCGAATTTATACTGTTTGCCTCAATGTTTGCCTTGGACAGGGAAGGAGATGGTAAGTTGGTAAGTCTCGCCGTGTTTCCTCTAACATCGCACGGCGCACTGCCCGACACGTTAGGCTATTCAATATCTGCATGAAACTGATCCTAAGGCAACTAGAAAGACAACTTAATAGTTGTGCACGGAACCTGTATTACGTGTATGGATTTGTCGAGCGGGCGAGTAGCTTCCCCACCAGTGCATTCAATGTACTGATAATCCACCAGTTTGTATGCAGGGTGCGGGAGAACCTTGTGCGGTGCGGATGCCTCCAACGTGCGTGCTAAGGCGTGGACAACACTCCGAAGCAACGGTGCATCCGGGACTGAAGCACATATACAAGACATAAGTTGTGAACATCGCCTGACCATCGCCTGTACATTCATTCCACAGTTGTAGCCACTTGGCACGTTTTTACTGTTTCAGAGAGAGAGGCTTGAGCGACTTGTAATCTCGGCTATACGCCGCCTGTAACACTTGTTCATATCAATAAAGAGATTACTTTACTTTGTTTCAATGCTTCCGCTATATTTGTCAACTCAGTGAACCTGTTATCGATCGCCTATGCGTTCATGACTCCGCTGCACTCGGACAATCTGTGCGACTCTGTGGCTTAGAACTCTAACCGCCAGCCAATGAACCATGGCCTTGCACGGGCGTGGCTCACGCTCGTGCGACATCACGCCCGGATGGGTTAAGCGATCGTTCCGCGGGAGCGCTGGCGAGGGTGATTTCCGCCTAGCGGGAACGGCCGATTTGCCTGCGGGAGATCGGGGCGTGACACCAAGCTTCCCCTTGAGTCGGGCAATCTTCTGCTCATCATCTCCTGTGATAATCATATCGTCCACATACACCGCAAGCATGGTGATGTGGCCTCTACTCCGACGGAAGAACACAGTATGATCAACATTGATCTGCTGATATTCTATCCCTATCATCGCCCTCCTGAATCTGTCAAATCACGCTCGAGGAGACTTCTTCAGTCCATAGAGGGACTTCTTCAACCTGCAGACCTTGTCCACTGTCTTATCGGTGCAGAATTTTGGTGGTATCTCCATGTACACTTCCTCTACTAGATCCCCATGAAGAAATATATTCTTCACATCCAGTTGGTATAGCTTTCATCCACCATTCGCTGCCAAAGAAATCAGGGTACTGACGGTGCTCATCTTTGCCACTGGTGCAAAGGTCTCATCATAGTCAATATCGTACGTCTGATTGTATCCTTTTGCCACCAGTCGAGCCTTATAACGCTTTACTTTTTCATCTGGGTTCTGCTTCATAGTAAAGACTCACTTGCATCCAACTGCCCTCTTTTTTTCTGGCAGTTTTACCAGTTCCCAAATGTGGTACTTCTCAAGTGCGCCTAACTCCTCGTGCATCGCCGCTTTTCACTTTGGATTGTTCTTGACAACCTGTCAATTGTTAGGTACAGTAATACTATCCAAAGATGCAATGAATGCTCTATGAGAAGAAAAGATATTATTATATAAAACAAACTGAGCAAGGTCCCAACCATATCTATCATGAGGATTTTTTGCATTGCTGCGAGAGGTCCTCCGTACTGATAATGGTGTGGGAGGAGTAGGAAGAATGATTTCACCTGAAGGAGAATCTGGTGGTGGTGGTGTAGGCGTCTCAGGAGTTGAGACGGACGCAGGCAAGGGACTTGGCACTGGCACTATAGGTACTGGTCCTGCAGTTTGCTTTCGTTTTCTGCTGTAGGTAAGTAACTCCCCCGAGCCGTGGGCCTAACACCTCTCATCGCCTCCCCCTGTTCCTCTTCACTCTCCTGCTCCTCCTCAAACGTTCCTCCATGCCATACTCTTAAATCGGGCACCACACTCTTACCAATCTCCCTCTCTCGTCTCATACTCTCAGTATCAAGTGAGTTACTCATGGATGAGGTTCCCTCCTGACGGTAGTATGGCTCAAACTCCCTGAAGTTAACATTCATGCTCACAAACTTCTTCTTCTCTAGTGGGCTCCAGCACACGTACCCCTTCTGAGTCGCCGAATAGCCCACGAATACACACTTGACTGCTCTGGGATCAAGTTTTCCAACAGACGGTCTGTTGTCCTTTACAAAATATATGCAGCCAAACATCTTTAGTGGAAGTATCCCACTATTATTTTCTTGTAATATCTCACATGGAGACTTCCATCCTAGTACCTTCGAGGGATCCTGTTGATCAATCGAGCTGTTGTCAACACTGCATGTCTCCACAGACTCTGTGGGACATTCATAGCGATCATCATGCTCCTTGACACCTCCAGAAGGTGTCTGTTCTTCCTTTCTGTCACTCCATTTTGTATTGGTGTGTATGCACAAGTGGTCTGATGCTGTATCTCTTGGGCTGACAGGTATTCCTCAAGTGCGTTTCTTCATGGGGAATGTGTTTCTTCATGGGGATCTAATGGAGAAAGTGTACACAGAGATACCACCAGGAATGGGAGGACCAAAGATGTTGGTATACTCTGTTCCATTGTTAGACCGTAGTACCTTCACCACTGCTCTATACTGAGTCTGGACATGTTTATGAAAGTCCCGGAAACAGGCACAGACCTCACTCTTATTCTTCATCAAATACAACCAGGTGACACGAGAGGAACAATCAATAAAAAAGACGAAATACTTGTAACCATTCATAGTAGTTGTGGTGCACGCCCCCCCCCCCCGACGAAATACTTGTAACCATTCATATTAGCTCCCTTATCGCCTTTTGCTACCTGCAGGTTCGCCCGATAACCTCCTCGACTACCCCGTCGACCCCCACGTCCTTCAAACTGTCCACGTCCGCCACCTGAATCTTCTTTCTTTGGGTGATTTGGTGCAAGCATACCTCAGATGGCCCACCTCCCCGCAGTTGTAACACTGTCGGGGGTCTCCCTTAGGTCCTATGCCACCTGAATTGGCAACCGCCAGTGCTGTCTTCACTTCAGGAGGACCACATGTCCCTGCCTGTAGCTTGATACGAGTCTCCTCCTGGATCATGGTCGAGATAGCTCCTCAAGTGTAGGAATCTTCAGTTGGGCTAGAAGTAGTGTTGTCCTCTGAGCAAACACTGCGGCCAGCCTCTTAAGAAACTTCATCGTCCTCTCCTGCAGACATACCTGTCTCTCCTTACACTTCGGGTCCTCTCAGCTCGCCCGATCTAAGAAGTGATCATAATCCAACTATAGACGCTCAAACTTCGTGGCATACTCATGTACCGTCTTCTCTCTCTGTACGGTGTCGTCGATCTCCCCCTTGATCTGGAAAACACTCAAGTTATTCCCCACACCATCGTAGGTTCTCCTCAACTTCCCCCACACGTCTTTCACCATCTCAAGATCATCCACTGTGGCCGCGATCGACTGTACTAAAGAATTGAGAAGCCAAATGTATACCACCATATGAGTGGACTTTCACTCGTTGCGTCCTGTCGAGCCCTCATCCGGCTTTATCTTCTCTCTTGACAAGAAACCCTCCAGGTTCTTCCCTGAGAGGGTTTTTCTCACCCGTCGTAACCAACTCAGGTAGGTGGCCGGTCCATCAAGCTTCAGATCGATGGATGAAAGCTCCAACTTTGTCAATGTTCGTGTCGCGCTCTCACAAGCCGACAGTTTCATCAGCTTTATCAACGTTGCGACCTCCGCAGAGTCCAACTTCTTGATGATCTCCTCCATCGATCCTGCTCTGCTCCGATCACCTCACACCCGTCCCACGATTCATGTTCGTTCTCTCCTAGATCCGATCATGTCTCTCCCCCATCAGATCTAGGTCTTTGATGTCAACGTCCGGAACGACCCGTGGGAGACGCCGGGAACCGCGACAGAAGGCTACGCGGGAGTCGCGGCTTCGCGGTGGTAGTGGCGGAAGAGCGGCGACGGTGGTGGCGGGCGAGCGGTGCGGCAGCGGTGGTGGTGGGCGGCGCGGCAGCGACGTGGCAGCAGTGGCAGTGGTAACGACTAGGGTTTGGGAGATGGTGGCTAGGATTTGGGCTCTGATATCTTGTAGAATATTTTGGAGTAATTTTTATATTTTTTATTGATAATCTCTTGGCTATTTATAGCCTTACAAACCTTCATCTTACATTAATACCCCATTAAAACTCCATGTAGAATATTCTAATATCCCAACAAATATACCAAAAATATTCTAATATACCAATAAATATACCAGAAATATTCTAATATACCAACAGTTACTTGTGTAGGTAGAAGAAGGTCCCTTGAATACCTCTCTAGTTGAATTCTTGAGATTGTAATCCATTCTATTATTTTCATATTTGTTAAAGTTCTTCTCATTATGATCTATTTTACCTCATATTTATATATAAAAAAAAGGGTTCGCTGTGCTCCTGTTAGTGATTGGGTGTTGAATGATTGATAGTCCAACAATTTTTTTCCTTGTTTGTAATTTATATAGCATCTATGGCTATCTAATTGGTGCAACACCGATATTATGTAAAATAGCTTCAATGCCTATGTGCTAGAGACATATTATATAGACATGCAGACACCAATATATTTACTTATTTTGAGGGGCTGAGGTCCGAATGAAATATAATCGAAGGAAGTAGCAATAAAATGGGTTCTGACTGCTGCGCTCCTTTTGGTGATGTGGTGCTTGAAATCATAGGCAACACATGGATAGTGTAATATGTGGAAAAGCCGAGTACCATATTTGAATGGAAGCAAAAGGAATGGCTTTGTTGGTGGTGTTGGAAATTAGAGGATCCTATTAGATGCAAGGGGTTTCTTTAAAATGTTGTTACTCTATGATTTTTATTTGGTACTTCATTAGATACCTACTAGTGGTAGTTTTCAATATTTATAATCAATTATTGTCATGACGGAGAGATTGAGAATATGATGTGCGCATATAATTAAAGATGATTGAAATTTGGTTTGGTACAGTCTGTAGAATTATATGATGAGCATTCACAATTGATAAATTTTTTTTTATTCCTGTATTTACTAAGTACTAAATGTGTGCTGGTATGTTGTTGTATCCCATAGTAGAAATAGAGGAACTAATTGTGCACTGCTGCGTTGCTCAAGTGGGAACTAATCTAGCATTGTACAGTGTTGCGTTGCTCTAGGGGAACAATCAGCCAGAAAGTGAGAAGAAGTCACTAGAGATGTAAATTTCTCCTTCAGTAGGAGAGATCAAATGCCTGATTTTGTAGAGAAATTAACTGAAGCTCAGGTATTAAAGAAAATCTTGTTTAGAGTTAATCCAATTGCTACGTATTATTTGATGAATTTAAGTAATAATACTAATACAATGTCAATGATCTATATATTTCAAACTTTTTTATATTTTATTTTTGCAGGAAAGGTATTCACAGTTTATTGTCTGTTTCCACTAGTTACCTTGTCATAGCACTGGAACTTCGCCAATTCTAGGGAATCTCCAGGTTCCGTTTCTCAGGATATGATGAATATCTCAGATCCCCACAAAGAGATCTTCATTATTATAATGGTGTTAGATTTGAGGTTATTTAGTCTAGAGTCCATTTTTGTTCACACACCAATACCATGGTGTTTGTTCACCCCCCAATCGGGAGGAGCCATGTGGCAACTAAAACCACTTTGCGAGTGGTTTTGTGCACTTCCAAAATGGTTTTCACTCAAGATTTGCCACATGGCTTCTCCTGATTGGGGGGGGTGAACAAACACCATGGTATTGATTTATAAGGAAGTTTAAAAACGGATAAAAATGAGTCGTCTAAGTTGTATGTATATTTTCAGATAATTAATCTTGTTTTAACTATGTTTTTTTTTTTTCGATACCCGATATAACGCACGGAAAATTGTATTATTTAACTTTTTTTTTTTTTTTTGCATGCCATCTGGACACACTGTTCTACATCCTTTTGTAAAAAAAAAAAAATATAGTCAAATAATACCATTTTTCGTGCATTATGCGGTCTTAAGTAGGATGCAGGAATACCATTTCTAAGTAAATTAATATATATATTTTTTGGATATTTTATGTTAACTATTCCTAAGTATATCATACTTATCGAATTCGAGTAACTCTTCTGGTTACCGAGAAGAGATATAAGATTTTGGCTGTGTGACATAAGGTCAGTGAATCGAACTACGGGGACGTATTATTCCTTCACAAAATTTCGAACGTTACGTCGGATCCCGAACGTTATTAAAAAAAAATATATATATATATATTTTCGCCCGTTGATCCATTGTCCTCAGGCTCTACTTTGCGGGGTCCCTTCTATATATGTACGCATGCATAATGATCGAAACATTTATGTAAGTTGGTGGTTGCAAATAATGCAAACGTATCATGCATGCATGTGTCGTTCCTATCACTTGGCCTTCACGACACAAGTCATCGTCCACGGATGGAGACCTGCACAGCACACATTGCGTGTCGTAGGGTCCCCGGAACGATCGAACATGCAACGCTGGGTTCGTTCGGTTGCCAAAGTAAATGCTAAGCAAGCGCATCCACTTTGTCACCCAACCTATATATAGATAAGGTGGGCCCCATTCTTTGTGATGTTCTTCATGAGTATATCCAACCGCAGCGTCGCCAGGCTCGCTCTTGATAAGGTTAAGATGTCTTAATCCTATTAGATCGTTTGAGTAACTTAAAACATGTATTATCCCCTTAAGATGCAAATATTATCGAGTGTTACTATTGGCAAGGCCGGACCAGGAGTAAGTCAGACAAAACTTAGGGTCCGGACAAACTCCTCTGCTTAAGACAATCTTCCAAGTCCAACGTGATCTGCAAGAGCTCGGGATCGCGGATGACCCTCCCGGACATAATGAAACGTCTCACAAAAGGCCGGATCAACTCCGGTTAGGACAACCTAATCCTCCGGGCCAGCCTTGAACGTTTGGGCAAAGCAATGTAACTATTTGAAGGAATTCTGAGAAGAAAATTTTCGCTCACAACATATAAGTTTGATAAAATATTGTGTCTATAACACAATATTTTTAAATTTTATAAAAAAAGAACAAAAAAAGTCCAAGGAATAGTCGTTTTCACAGAAAACGTGGTTATAAGAAAGAACAAATATTAATAGCAAAAAATTTAAATTTTTTTATCAAGAGACATCCATCCGATGAACATATTCTGCTTAAAAACATTCTTTGAATAGACGCGTAACGTCCATCCAATCGACATTTTTTAAGCCATATTTACTTCTTCACGTACTTTCTTCTTTTTCTTACCACCCATCACTTATACCACGTAACAGAACGAAAAACAAAAATCACATAAAAAAACTACATTTTTCCTAGAATGCGCCAATACAATGGCCATTTTCTGTTAATAGTCCGTCACGTTTTCATTAATAATTTTTTTAAAAGAATCCATCTTATAATTAAAACTAACTAATTTTCAATAATTGCCATTTTTATTGGAAACGTGTTTGGTTTGTACGTTTTCTTTCATCAAAATTTTACCAAACTTTGTTCGGCACTCCAATTTTATGAAACTTTAATGTTGTGTGGAATTTTTTTCTGATTTTGATAGAAAGATTCTATGGAGAAATAAAATTAGGTTTAAAAGTAGGAAATCACTAAACGCAAAATGGAGGACTAAGATTATTTGTCTTCTTTTCTCTTTTGAAAAGTTTTACTAGTAGGATGCATGACATCTCTAACCTCTAATATTATAATGTTGTTTGAAAACGGTTCGAAAATGAGTCGTCCAAATAGTATATATAACTTCCACAAAATTAAAAAAAAATTCAATAATCTTTTTAACCGCTAATGTACCTCGCTTGGGTAGTTAAAAAAAAAAATTGATTCTAATTCTTTCTACAGAAAATTTACTGTAGCGAAATTAATTTATGTTAAATTAATGCAAACGAAACAAGTTTACCTAAATTAAAAATAAAGAAACAGTCCGCCAATTCAGTTGTCGAAAAACAGACCGCAACCAACGCGTGTATAGCAAAAGGCAAACGTGGACCCACTGCTCAATTTTTGACAACTGAGTTGGTCGTGCACAATTTCGGCCGACCTAGTTGGCAGAAATTTGACAGTGGGACCCACGGCTATTGTTTGGTTTGGTTTGGTTTATGAGTTTTTTTAATTAGTTATGTTTTGTTTTTTTTTATTTAGTTTTTTTCTATTTAGTTTAGTTTTGAATTTTGATTTTTTTTGTTTAGTTTTTTTGTTTTGTTTAGTTTAGTTTTGGATTTTGGTTTCAGAAAATATACTTTAACGAAATAAAATTTAAATAAATGAATTGTAACGAAAAAAAATTCTGTTTGCAATGTTTGATAAGAAAAAAAACTAAAAAAAGAAAAAAAAAACTAGTATTTTTTTGTGTCCTCTAAGGCTTAGTTTATTTTAATGGTTTAGTTTTTTTTTATATGAAAAAAAGAAGAAGACGAAGTAAAGAAGAAAGACAAATAATAGGTTGGAGAGTGATTTGGTTTTTATTTGGGTTTAAAATTTGGTCTGGGTCTATGGATTGGTGTTGGTTTATGTCCAACGGCTATTTCACAACCGCTCTTTCAACGACTCTTTTATTTTTTCAACGTTCATATCCAACGTTCGTTTCGAAATTACCTATATAAACGTAGTATTTGTTTTATATTAGCATATAAAACATTGAAAACAGAAAATTTATTTCTTTCCATACGAAGTTTCTTTCTTTTCACACAGGAGAAGCTCAGTTCAATATACAATCTTTGAAGTTCATTTTCATGTTGCCATAGATCGAAGTATAACAATACTATACTCGCTTGGTGGTGTACTAAATAGGTTAGCTTATGAAGGAGGTTTAGTTGAAGTTCTTTTAATTGATCGAAATATTTCGTTTGATAATTTACGTAATCTAATAATTAAAATTTTTTCTATTGACTATACATTTTTATTGGTACATATTTATCTATCTAATTGTATAAATTTAGTTAGTGAGTAAGCATAAAAATTTATTCTTAAAGTTAATATACAATCACCGTATATTAATATTTTTGTGACTCCACCACCACCACTACCACCAAGAATTAGTAGTGTTCCTAGTTCTTCTTACCAAGTTATTTCATTTATTGAAGAACATAGAGTAGATAATGGTAATACCTGTCACGCCCCAGTCCCAAATTGCCGAGGGACTGAGC